>BSQZ01000003.1:6995000-7035000 GCA_033239005.1 Lamellibrachia satsuma
TGTCCCGAGTTCGCTCGGCCCTGAACCTCACGATGATAGAGCGACAGCCAGTTTCACGTTTTGCGCCTAGGCGGTGGTTTCTCTCGATGTCGCATTTCACAAGTGGAGATGTCACACCCATCTTGTTGTTGATGACATCGAGCACAATGGTGTCTGTGTATGCACCCTCGCGTCTTTCCGTGATACCATAGAAAGTTATATAACTCATGCTTGTCAATGTTGTCTTCTAATGTGCGTACTTTAGTTTCTAACTCGGCAATACGCGAGTCCTTCGCGTTTAGTTGTTTTGACAAACGTTCAATACGACTACTGAGGGAATAAATTTGTTCTGCGATATCACGCGGGTATAGAGCTGTTTTCAGTTTCGCCAATACGGCGTCGTCATTAAGTAGCTCAATCAATCTTAGCGCAAGGACATCTGAAACATCCGGATTATTACTGTTTTGGCCTTTGCATTGTGCGCGTTTCGGTGTGCGGTGTGCGATAACAACTCCTTATTGTTGTTGGTTTCGTCACACCCCGCTGGACATGTAATCTCAGTTGTTACGTAATCACGGTTGATATGGTCAAGCGGAGTGACGTAGGCCTCCGGTAGCTTCTCGGAGTGGGCGATAACACACACGTTTCAAATGTCAGATTAAACATCCCGCAGGTCCGACGCTATTTCAGGCTTTTTCATCACAATATACCCACCTGCCTTTCCCCATGCAAGGTATGGTTAGTCCGCGCACATTACAGAACTAGCAGCGTCTGTAGTACGGGAACTATCACGAACGTATAATAGAGCCAAATAATCAATGTGTTCCCTGCAGCTCCATAATCAGGGATTCCAATCCTCTCTGTGGAGCCAGGTACTCATTTATAGAGCTGCGAGAACAGTAACAACGTATGGTGAACAAAATTGTCCAAGCTTCGAAAACGCAGCAATATAATTTGGCCCCGGGTTATGTCGATTGATTCCGACGTAGCAACAGTACGTCAACGCGCCCCATTAACATCGTTGTATTGTTTCAGAGGTCAGCGCAGTGCCTGTCACAATAGGACATAACAGTTTCGTGTGGGTCAAAAACAAAAGTGTAATCAAGTTTAGAAAGAATACATTTGTGAAGGCAACGCGTAATGACCAACGGTGTCTCTTTTGTAATGTTATATTACTGGCATATTCAATTTCGATTGGCAGTAGTAGAGGGCACAAGCACAGCTCGTTACACTTTTCCTCTGGCACGCGTGTACACGCAAACATCTTGTCAACTATTCTTGGAAGCATCCAGCCACGCTACAACTGCTGTGCGAAAGTTATTTCGACCAACTACGCCCCAACCGAATTATATGTCAGCTCACCGGACAATTTGCAACACTAACGTGACAAAGTATGATACTTTATAACAACGGACAATGCGAAAATCTAACATATCAAAGTACAGTACGTTATTTCATCGGGCAATGTGTAAGACTAATGTGACAGTTAAATTAAGATATGTTATCTCATTGATCAATGTGCAGAACTATCGTGACAATAAATCTAAGATTCGTTAACTCATCGGACAATGTGTAACACTAACGTGATTATATATGATAACAATGTATTAAACACAGATATATATATATATATATATATATATATATATATATATATATATATATATATATATATATATATATACGTGAGCTGACCTCGTCTAGACAGCCGATGAAGTAGTCTCCGTCGCAGTCGTTGCCGATGTGCATCGGTGCGTCATTGTTCTGCATGTAGCCTGCAGCAACGAGCAACTTAAGTTATGATTATACACTAACGAACATCACCAGAACAAACAAAACAATTGATATATATATATATATATATATATATATATATATATATATATATATATATATATATATATATATATATGTTCATAGTAACATAGATGGGTGTAATATTTAGCAGGAGGAATATATATATATATATATATATATATATATATATATATATATATATATATATATATATATATATATATATATATATATATATATATATATATATATATATATATATATATATATATATATATATATATATATATATATATATATATATATATATATATATATATATATATATATATATATATATATATATATATATATATATATATATATATATATATGTATGTATATATGTATATATAAATGTATGTATATATAAATGTATATATATACATTTTATATATATATATATATATATATATATATATATATATATATTTATATATATATATATATATATATATATATATTTATATATATATATATATATATATATTTATATATATATATATATATATATATATATATATATATATTCCTCCTGCTAAATATTACACCCATCTATGTTACTAGCGAACATGATCATGGCGAAGCTACTGTAACAACAACGAATATCTTTTGCTCTCTTGCTCCCTGTTTCGCTTCGCTTGCACCTTATGGTTACTGGCTCAATGTCCCTCTATGTGAATGCTTTTTCTGCACAATACTCATGTTTTGGCTTTCTAATTCACTCTCTTCTAAAGTGACGTAATTAAGGGGGGCATTGCTCCCATTTAGGTTTTTTATTTCTTTCGTATGTAACCTGTAGTGCCACTAAACGGTAACATTGTGAACTAATGGGCGACTAAGGTTACCCTCCCTTTTCGAGAACCTAGATACGCCGTTGCTATTCTACGTATTACTGAATAGCTCCTTTTGGTCTCTTTCTTGCTCTACTACCCGTCGTTCCCTCCCTCTCTCCCTCCCTCCGCGTCCTACACTTCTTCTCCACTTCCATCTTCCTCTGCCCAACTCTCTCCCTTTACGACTATCTCTCCTTACCCCATTATTGCCTTGTACTAAGCGAGTTACTGGATTTAGCAAGACAAGATAACACGATAACAAAATTCCAAGATTGCATAACATCCAGACGGAAAAAAATCTTATGCGGACGCAATTATTTTGATGAAGTCTAGTGAAGTTTGCAATACTGATAAAATAGTCAAGACGATTGTTGTCGTTAAAAACAAACGTTATCGCCTTACATGGACCACATCTACATATGTGGGTGTTTCAACTCCATCTAACCGTCAAAATTCTGGGGATTGCTGAAAATGAATTTAACAACGAATTTCAAACGAGACGAGCAAACAATCGAATTGAGAAGGGACCTTTAATTGGCTACGCCGGCTTGCAGTATAATTGGACATGACTGCCTACCAGAAACGTCCTGGTAGCGTATCAGTCTTCCATCGGTGTACAGCAGCAGAGCTTGTCCGTCATAGACCCAGGCGGCGTGATGCCAGTCGTGGTCAGACACCTGCAACATGGAGGCTTTCCTTTAAGGTGGTCAACTACCTTTAAATCAAACTATGTGTGCATCGGTCTGCACATCGTAGTAACATTAAATGAACACATATATTACACCGTTCATTGAAACTACGACCTTTAAGCCTTTGCACTGGACCGTCTACTTTGTTTGACTTTTTGGCTTTTGTGGTAAAAATTTAAAAAAGGTCAGTTCCTATATAACGCGGTATCCAGTCTTTGGGACGAGTTTTCTGGATAAATGAATCATACGATTAACAGGATATATTATCGTTTTGGAAATTCCGTTCAACTGCATTAGGGGAAGGGAGTTAGTTGAACCATGTTTAGTTCTTTTTGATGTCTACGACACATTCATATTTCTAAGTCAATTTATAAATTGTTTTAGCCACACAGACTCTGAGTATTAATATATATTGTTATACCAAGATAATATATATACAATATATATATATATATATATATATATATATATATATATATATATATATATATATATATATATATATATATATATATATATATATATATATATATAGTGATACATGAATGACTTAAGCTTAAATTTGGAAAAGGCAGTTACAGAACGAAGACGGTTGTTATTTTACTCCAAAATATATCATGGCATTCATATTTCCGTGCAAATTGTGTAGATGTGTTGGCCCAGTTGTCATGAAGTTTGAGTAGAAGGTCTAGGTAAATTATACAAATAAATCATTTACCATTGCGACTCAACTTGCGATTACTGCGGCTAAACTTAACCCACACCAAGTTGAACTAGTTTGCCAACACTGTTATATATAATTATATAATGCATAACATTGCATATAATTATGTATATATATATATATATATATATATATATATATATATATATATATATATATATATATATATATATATATATATATATATATATATATATATTATAATAATTATAATATATATATATATATATATATTATACATAGATAATTCTATGCAAGTTTTTTATTCATGTATCACTAATGCGAGAAGTAACGGTACGATCTTCTTTTGTGTGCATATATAAACCATTTGTGAATGCAGAGACAATACAGTCCAGTCACAGGCGTTGATAGGTTACACATCAGCGTATATTAATAAAAATCACTGAAAGTTATGAAAAACGTCAACAAACATACTTTTAACTCACATTTTCTAAACGCTGTGATAAATTACTCTTATTTGTACGTCAATCGTGTTCTAATAGCAAGTTCAATCACCGGATGGTACCAAGTAACTGTGTTTACTTTAGTGTTCTGGTGGCTCAACTAACAATGCCCCCCCCCTCATACGCCACGGTACATTATTTCGTTTAGTACACTGAGTTGAACTATATCAGTTCCCCTGGCAGATCGACCTGCTGAACTTTACTTTAATTATTGGTAGTTGACACATCGTCGCTGGTCGGACGGGTAATGACGGATGTTGCTTGGGAAAGCTATTTGAAGTTTAAGCGAGGTAGCGTCTAGCTCCTAGAAACACATCGACCAAACAGAAAATGGAAAGAAGTACAAATGATTCTGCCTACATCCGCACATGGTGTGGGATAAACCGACAAATCCACGTTTCAACAGGTCGATCTGCCAGGGGTAGTGTAGAACTACTGCTACCTCTAGCTAGCGAGGGTGATTACACTCACATATGCATAATAAAGGTCGACCTCGGTGTCAGTTGTGATGCTTCCAGTGACGACTGAGTGGACTTCTCCAGGAAGAAACGGGTCATTTATGCGAGACTGCAAACTGATACACGACAGGCTGAACCCGGCACGTTGTTGACAGTTATTGTTGTTGACGATGCCGGCTGAAGGAAACAGGTCAGCGTGGCGTTGAAACCAGACGGTGATCGAGAACTTGTCGACTTTGTTCTCAGCGAACCATGTGCGAAGGAAGGGAACCTAGACATTGAAAAGGTTGTTAACTTGGAAATGCAAGACTTTTGGTTGTTGTTGTATAAGTTGTACTGTGGCACCTGGAACATGGCTGCGAAAATTGCTCACGAGAAGAACGCCTCAAGAGTTAATCGTTATACTGACGTACCTCGAAATGTGTTTGTCCGCTGAAACAGGCGACGCCGCTGTCGTTACGCGATGGGTCAATCTTCATCTCTACTCCGTGGCCGTACTGCGTGGCGATGGCTTGGTGACAGGTGACGTCATTGTAGTGATCCTCGTAGGAGAAGTACAAGAGAAGATCATCGGAACACGTCGGCTTGACTGAAGCCCAAACAACGTCATCGTGAACGGAGCGGAATATAGTTTTATCTTGCCATTTTTGGTAGGTATGCCTCGAATTTGTTCGTATTTTATGTCTTGTTAATTACTGACTTTATTTGTCCATTTTGTCGACATTGTATCATTGTGGCTGAATGTTTCCAGAGGGAAGTTAAGGTTAGAACTTTCGAATTAATTCCTATTACTCGAACCCTAGGTCTAATCGTAACCATAAGTAACCAATGGGCTTTAAAGTGACCTCTGTAATTTATTTTTGCACGGCGCATAATTTTTAGACAAAATACTCTAACTGTAGACTAAGCACATTGTCATTGCATTATTTGTATTATTATTACATGTTATTGTTATATTATATTGTTATATTGTTATTGTTGTAATGATTAGTATAGACATACACATGGCTGTTAGGTTGTGCATAGTTATTACTGTAATGAATCGTATTAACATATCACTATGTTAGCGTACCTGTTGTAATGACACGTGTTAACCGTTTATGAGTGCATATTGTGGAGTCTTACTTTCGGACACTTGGACACAGACACACGGCGGGTTTATGAAGACCATTCCGTCGACACACCGATACATCTCGTTCGGATTATCAATCAGGCGGAAATACCTGTCTTTGTCCGGCACGGGTTCGTATGGGCACGGGGCTGGAAGGCGAGCAGGGGAAGGTCATATGTGACTATGTACAGTTAACGAAACAAGAAACTACTATAAGTAAAAAAGCTATATGAAATTCACTAACACACGCACGCACACTTTGATTTGCACTGAATTATTACTGATAACCTGAATTATGGATCATGTTATTATCATTAAAATTACGTTCTAATACCGTTGAAAGGTAAACGTTAAGTATGTATCCAATAAAACAATATTACTTATTATATCTACTTACCCTCTGTAGTCGACACAGGCACGTATGCATTGACTGGAACGTTGACCTCACAGCCCTCTGGCGGACTTCTCACGCATGTGTGGATGTCCTGTTGCCACCAGAGGTCGCCACATGTCATGTCATGTCTAATGTACACCTCGTCACCAATCTTCTCACACAGATAGAACATGTGACAATTGACAGTGTCCGGCAGCCAGATCTGACCATTCGTGTAGTTGCACAGGTGACAATCATCTGAAAATAGACAACTTGTAATAGTTAGTATCGTCCGTTAAAGGGTTGTCTAAATAATGATTGGCCAAAGACAGATTTCCGTGGCGACAGCTGTTGATAATACAAATATAATGATAATGATGACGCAGTGATAATGATAATACAGTCATAGTTATATAAAATAATAATAATGATAACACAGTCATAATGATAACATTATGATAACCCAATGACAATGATAATATATAATAATGAAACAGTGATATTGATACAATAGTGATAACATAATGACTACAATGATCAAATCAAGTCAAACATATTGTATTGTCTGTCTTAAAACCATACATTTTAAAACAGAACATTTTCGTCAGACTCATCCATTGAATAATTAATTAATCAATGGGTTAGTCTGAAGAACCTTTTCTGTAACACATACACACACCCACTATTATTGCATACACATGTTGTAAAGTATACACACATGTTGTGAAGTTTACGAGTAAATTATCTATAAATAACACTTTATATGTTAAAAAAGAAAACGAGCTATACATATTCAACATAAACAGACACTTATAGCTGTTGATAACACTAATATAATAATAATGACGACGCAGTGAGAATGATAATACAGTCATAATTATACAAAATGATAATGATAACACAGTCATAATGACAACATTATGATAATAAAAACCCAATGACAATTATATGTTAATGACACAAGCTTATCCCGATTATACAAATAAAAGAGGGTAAATAAGGCAGAATAATAACAATACTAATAATAAACCTGTATATAAATAAATATCAGTAAACCTATCATCATGTTTCAAAACATGATGCATAGCAGATGAGACAACGAGATTGTCATAAATGTGATAGTATTCAGGTCAACATGAATATCAAATAATAAATATAATACATACATTGGTAAGGCTGTATCATGTAATCAAATAATAAATATAATACATACATTGGTAAGGCTGTATCATATAATCAAATAATAAATATAATACATACATTGGTAAGGCTGTATCATGTATGTTACATGTATTTCAGTCAAGGTTGAAAGAACATACAGACACACTTACGAGTTACGCATGTCATGTCGTTGATAGACTTGGAAATTCCACTCAAAGCTTCAGCCATAGTAACGTAAACGAACCCTTGACGTGTGGCAATACTTTCGGCCACATTGATGGCAATATCGTATCCACCTACCAATTAAAAACAAGTTTTATTTATTTATGGTATGATATTGTACCTTGTTAAATACACTGATCAGCGTGCTTACAGAGAGTGCCCTGGAATTCGTTGTTCGCAAACATATCAAGGAAACCCAAGGGAGCTGAAGGCGTTGGAAAAGGAAAAGACACACCTGGTGAAATGAGAAAAAGGATCGATTGCAGCCGTAAGGTGTTTTTTGTAATATTGCAACAGCAGAATACACTAGCAGACTAAAGCTGAAATCACGCAACTTCACTCTTAATGGTAGATTCGGATACAAACACGTGTAGGTTAATAAGCTGTACCCACCCAGGACGAATATATCAATTCCATCGTCCGCAGCTTCTTTTGCGCTTATTATTGCAGCGTCGATGTCGGAGTGGAACACACCAAGCGTGACCAAGATGGCAACCTGTCTGTTCACTGTCGGCCTTTTGTAGCTGCAAACAACCGACTTGTCAAGGAAAGCAATAAATCGACGACTGATAGTGACTAGGTAAAACATAAGATAAACTGACGCGTATGGCATTTTTACTAGTGCCAATATGGTGTTGATTCTGAACTATGATTGTTTTTATAATTGCACACACAAACATATGTGCACATGCATATATATATATATATATATATATATATATATATATATATATATATATATATATATATATGGCAGAATAGACAACACAATATGGCAGAATAGACAACATCGAGTTTCTCAATATCACTCACTGGCTAAACATGTCCCGCATTTCGTTCACTGCGTCGGCGACATTGGTGTCTCCGGCCATATAGTTGATATCCCAGATCGCTGACAGCAGGTCCGACGTTTTGT
This sequence comes from Lamellibrachia satsuma, assembly GCA_033239005.1. Taxonomy (NCBI): domain Eukaryota; kingdom Metazoa; phylum Annelida; class Polychaeta; order Sabellida; family Siboglinidae; genus Lamellibrachia; species Lamellibrachia satsuma. The sequence goes on from BSQZ01000003.1 coordinate 7,003,770, forward strand.
TGTATTGGCCGGGATAGATATCCGACCGAACCATCGTAGAGAAGCTAATGACACCGATACGCGTCTGATGCTCCGCAACCTTTAGTGGGAGAGTAACAGATGCAGTACATTGATTATTGTTAATGCACCAGTTTAACCAAATATAAAGCATTCCATTGGGAAACGCCCGAAACACCCAAAGCCATGCTTGAGATCCCATGATGTAAATATAATATTCGAGATATATGTATATATACATATGCGCATGCGCACAGAGAGATAGAGTGAGAGAGACATACACACATACATACATACATACATACATACATACATACATACATACAGACAGATAGACAGACACACTGACATACAGAGACATGGAGTGAGAGGGACGCAGCTTTGTTGTACCTTGAGGCTTTGAACAAGGTCGATGACGAATTGTTTAACAGTGAACCAGCCCATCGCGCCGTTATTGGCGGAGGAGTCGAGGACGAAGATGACGTCTGCTCTGCAGTCTCCAGTAGCTGTAAACATGTCACAACTATCAATTCTCCTACAATTATTACTCAAGTAAGAACTACTGGAACAGGCTAATGGGACAAAAACAATGACAAACAATACTCTACAATTGGTCTTTTCGAATTCACATGTTCCCTTCGTCTCAACCCAATAAACCTTGGTGGACACAGCCACTCCGTCTCACACCGCATTCAGTCGGTTCACACTACACTTAAAGCTGCATCTTCAAACGGTTCAGCCCATGGCGAATCCGGTTCATTTATGTCCATATGTGTTGTGTGTGATAGTTTAATAATGTGCATAGTCTGTTTAATAAAAAACGCGTATTTTTTTCTCAAATTATCGAAATAATTTTGTGTTTAGATCTGGTAAGGTTCAAAATGGTGGATATCGAAAATGGTATGCACTGTGCGAGTCAATGCCGATCATGGGCGTGACTTCAGTCCATGGGCGTGACTTCAGTTGCCAAAAAATAGCAACTTGAGAGGCAGGCTATTACGTGAAGCGGACCTGCCCATGGACAAAGCTATAGAGTTGTGCAGAACACGTGACATATCAGCAGTACAACTGAAATCAATGAGTCAGGTAACAACAAGCGCATCAGCGGCAGTACGAGTTGAAATACCGCAAAGAATAGAAACTTTGCGTGAAAACAAGAAAGAAGTCATGGACGGGAACATTAATAAGAAAGCTGAAGTGCACGAGATAAAGCAAATAAAAAGCAGATGTTCGGATGGCAACTCATTCCACCTGGGGTCTCTGGAAACAGCAGACAAAGGTGAACCATCGTGGAGAACTGACTTTGATGCAAACGGGACAAACACCAATTTCAAAATTGACTGTGGAGCAGACGTCTCGATAATATCGGACATAGCATACCGAAAGTTGACGCACAGGCCGAGACTGAAGCCATCTAACATCAAACTTCAATCTACATGTGAGCCAGTGAATCGTGTACAATAGTTCATTGCAAGACTAGAAAGAAAACACAGCAAAGTGTTCGTCCGCATGTACGTAGTGCGATACAGCAGTGAAAGCTACTAGGCCGAGGGCAGTTGTAAGTCTCCATCTATTTGCTCGCCTGAACAATGTCAACTCCAAAGATGTGGTTGAATCAGGTCGGGTCGGAACGTATATACTGCCCAGTCGCGTACGTTGGAAGCAGTCAGCAAACCACCTGCCAATCACGATCGATTTTTTAATCATGTGACTGTACGTTCCATTGGGTACCACCAGGTTCGCGGGTTGCGTTGATTCGGATCATTACTTGTTTTCGTCCATTTCGACACAATCCGCTTGATTTCAACTAGGTGAGTTGAGTCGGTTTGAGAAAAATTAGCATGCGTATGCCGGGATTAAAGTGGAACAGAAGTCATCGTTTTGAGGCTATGCTTTTAAAATAGTTAATAAAACCTAATCCTTTGAAACCGCAATCAAGAATACAACGCTAGAGGGTTTATCAGTATGTGTTATAAAAGTGGAAGATTCTGGTCAAATTTCCTGTTAACTGTTAACCAATGCGACGGATTAGCGCCTGCGCATTTTTTCAATAAAATGCGCTGCTAAGTCAGAAAGGGACTACTTTAGTAAAAAAATCCAAAATATTATGCTATATTTGTTGAGTTTGGACGCAAATAGCATGGCCATATCCTATTTGGCAAACATTGGATTATGTGTTTACAAATATATTTTAATTTGGTGAGTGAACATTGCCAGACTACGGCACTCGTGACGTAGCGTTATCTAACAGTATGACAGTACAACAGTTCAAACATGTTTTCCTCGCTTTTCCATGATGTGATATTCTTAATTGAAGTTATGGTAACGTTTCGCAACTCTTCTAGTTGCATAGGCTCAACACGTTTAAGGTATAATTGGCTTACGACAATGGGACTGCATAATTGTCTTAACTTACCAGAGTCACAAGACTGCGTGTTGCAAGCGATTTCCTGTCCGGCATTATTGGTCTCCAAATAACGATGTCGCCAGCCTCCTCCGCACGGTGCGCTGCAGTTTAACCACGGGACACCGTCGTACGGGTCTGTAACATACACGTATTGTGAGGCGCCGTAACACAGTGGGAGAGCACCAGCCTCTACTGTCACTTTGTGCATTTGTAGCCGAAATATATTGTTTTTTAGTTATTCTACTCTGGAACGGATTTACATAGTTATATTTACATATTATATATGTATAATGCCGTTCGCAGTACTAATAGAAATTCATTCTTATTCCTCGTTCAGTTTGAACCTGCGCTACTTGAGACGAGTTCTGTCAACCGTAAATTCGCATTACGCTAGGCTGTGGCCACGTGGCTTTTACGATGTGATTTGTAATGTTACAAAGCATTTGAGCTGGTTATGGAATGAACATGTCTACCAGAGAACAAACTGAAAAAACGCTCATAATTTCCTTCACGGCCAGTTCACCTCTACTTTGTTATCCCCGATATTCATGTATGGAACGTTTACGATAAATTACAAGCGATGTTATTTTAGTATTATATTTAACTTCATTGGCGAACAAACTGAACAAACGCTCATGATTTCTTTCACGGCAAGTTCACCTCTACTTTGCTATCCCCGATATTCATGTATGGAACGTTTACAATAAAATACAAACGATGTTATTTTAGTACTATATTTAACTTCATTGGCGTTTCGTTGTACGGTCACGTCAATATTTCAAGATTAATTAGGTCATGATAGTGTGGCACTATTGAATGTTGTTACAATTATCACAAAGGAACATGACACCTAAGTTCAAACACCGCGATGTCTTACCGTCGCAAGGCATCTTGTTGCACGCCATCATCTCGGAACCACAAGCGACGCCGTTGCAGAACTTGCCTCTCGTCTGACTACCGCCTCCACAACGTTTGCTACATTGCGACCACTCGCCCCACTTTAGTTCTTATGAAACAAAGATTTAACAAGAACTAACACAACTGCTTTCCATGGCAAAATGCATATGTGATAAATATACGAGTAGGCCATTGGCTTATCGAGAGTCCAAACCTGTTTCATTTACGTGTAGCCATCCCTTCTGAGATATTTGCTTTTAAGCATATTCGCGCTGCTGTAATTTACACAATATGTAGATAATTTGTTCCATTCGTTTATTGCCTCAGTGAGATTGAGTATGTTCTGATATCTTATATACAATGGTCCTTCAGTAATGTTACTTCGTGTCCACTAGTTCTACCACCTTTCTTAAGTGGCAAACATATATCAATACATATTTTCATGCCCATTCAACATCTTAAAAAAGTCAATTTAATCTCCTCTCAACAGTTCTGGAATCATTTTAAGATAGTTGATCTCCTCCGTATTCGAAGACATTGTAATAAGTAACAATGCAGAGAAAGTAGCCGACAGAGGGCTCCACGTAACACTTTCGAAAGTAGCCGACAGAGGGCTCCACGTAACACTTTCGAAAGTAGCCGACAGAGGGCACCACGTAACACTTTCGAAATTGAAATACCGTATCAGGATTTGAGAGCTTGTGGAAATGCGTAAACGTGCCTGGAATATAATCCACGGAATATAATCCAGTGTTCCGCAGTGCAGTTATCATTTCATAATCGGATGGGTCCGATTGGTCTGATTACGACGGACCAAGTTGATTGACTACTGTCATCGCATGCAGAATGGCGCGTGCGATGACGACGGAACTATTATTTACGTTTACGTCATCTGGAAGAACTCGCGGGATAAGTGCTGCCGACTATTGGTGATAGTTGCACGGTTCCTCGTTGTGTTGATATTTCTGAATATATTGGTATTATGATTACAATTCAGTTATTTATTTTAATTGATCACATGCGCATTGGACAAACTATACAAGCGAAATCACGGATACTTGCCAACTTTGCACGTCGCGTTTCTCATAGACTGAGTCAATCGGTCCAGACCACGGAACGCTTCTGAGCTGTACACAAAATCCGGGTCTGTGGCAATGGCAGCTATTTGGTGGTCCAAGTTGGTACCAACACCTGAAAACAAGTAATACAAGGTAACATTCCAAATATGAAACTGCAAACAATGTGCATATGCTTATAATGACCACTGTTGTGTGGTTTCAACACGTTTGGAAGAAGAAAACATAATACAAAATGATCTCTACTCACCGAAAACAAATATTTCGATTCCGTCACTTGCTGCCTCTTCCACGACGTCCTGGGTTCCAGTATGGTCAGTGTTATAGTCGGTGTGAGTGATTAACACAGCAATTTGTTTCACGTAGGCTCTTTTGTACCTAGACAAAGATGGTCAAGAAGTGATCTCTGCTGCTCTTTAATGTGCGATTACTTTTTAATGTTTCACGTAGGCTCTTTTGTACCTATACAAATATGGTCAAGAAGTGATCTCTGCTGCTCTTTAATGTGCGATTACTTTTTAATGTTTCACGTAGGCTCTTTTGTACCTAAATAAATATGGTCAAGAAGTGATCTCTGCTGCTCTTTAATGTGCGATTACTTTTTAATGTTTCACGTAGGCTCTTTTGTACCTATACAGATATGGTCAAGAAGTGATATCTGCTGCTCTTTAATGTGCGATTACTTTTTAATGTTTCACGTAGGCTCTTTTGTACCTATACAAATATGGTCAAGAAGTGATCTCTGCTGCTCTTTAATGTGCGATTACTTTTTAATGTTTCACGTTGGCTCTTTTGTACCTATGCAAATATGGTCAAGAAGTGATCTCTGCTGCTCTTTAATGTGCGATTATTTTTTAATGTTTTACGTAGGCTCTTTTGTACCTATATAAATATGGTCAAGAAGTGATCTCTGCTGCTCTTTAATATGCGATTACTTTCTTCTGATATTGTACTTGAATGCACTGTATTTTTTATGTGCTATTAATGTAATCCAACAATAAAATGCTTTTCTGCTGCCGCCGCCGCTGCAAACGTCTCCACGTGAACATTATGATAACTTAATAACTGTCAATGGATTTAATATGTTTTCATTATTTTATATTACTGTGATGATCGCTATCCACTAATTGTTGATATATTTCGTAACACTTATCCATGTGAAAAAATCGATTATATTTAGTTTCCTGTGAGTTTTCATATTCACTGTTTGAACATATTCGTCATGTTCTGAAGGGCGTCTTTGAAGTAAGTTCCACCGGCCATGTATTCGATATCCCAAATTGCAGACACTACGTCAGACGTTTCGACGTATTGGCCGAGGTAGATATCCGAGCGGACCATCGTTGAGAAACTGATGACACCGACACGTGTCTGATAATAGCCGACCTTTAATGGAAAAGTAGTAATTTCATATCAAGCTGCCTCAAAATATTTTATTTGGCCCCTTGCATAAAATGCACAAATATGTACTCTGGACAGCGTAATGTAAGACACATGTCAAAATATAATATGATCCACTATGAACCGTTGTATACGCATATGAGTGTTATTAAGCATAAATGTAAAGAAATGTCAATATCAGTGCTTCATACTATTACAATGCAAACATGATTTGTGAATTGGTTTAAATGAAAGATTCTAACAAGGACGCTGTCTTAAATAAGGAAGAATGTAATGCTTTGATTATGTATATCAGCACAATATAATATGTTTTCCAGCTACTATTTATAATTTATAATTTGTTTAATATACACATGTTTGTGGATTTTGAGTACGAATAAAGATGATGATGATAATAATAACAACTTAGAAATTCGTAGAACGTAATTCGAAAGTTTTACGTACGATTGTTTGCAACGCACTGCGTGGTGTCAATGATTGTTCCAAGCAAAGTAATATTAATATTATGTGCCGGAGGGCCCTAACCCAAAGACGGCAGGAAACGGTTTGTGTAATTTGGAACAATTGTAGAAAACGCTCATAGTGTTGCGAACAATTTACGAATGGTAATTATGCGAAGGCTAAAGTAACAGTGGGATGAATTTCGAAAAATAAGTGTTACGGGTCCGTCGAAGGGTTGTACATGAAACCCTAAAAGTGTGACGCCCAACACGCAAAGCGTATACATATGAGTAGAAGCATGACACACATACATAAATGTATAGCACTGGGGAAATGGTAAATGTGACAACGGGTATTTAATAAACATTATTTAATTAAAATTAGGTGGGTACTAGTACCTTGAGACTTTGAACAACGTCGATGGCGATCTGCTTCAGAATGAACCACGTCAACGCGTCTTGGCCGTACGACGAGTCCAAAAGTAATATGACATCAGCCTTGCAGTCTCCAACGACTAAAATGCATCGTCACTGTCAACTGTGCTGCCATTGCTTAATACGCGTGCTCAAATGAGAATGTATTTACGAAGTTTTGGTTGGCGTATACTATACTATACGTTACAGCTACCACATTCGCGATCACATGTAATCCACAAATCATGCACACACGCACGCACGCACGCACGCACGCATACGCACAAACACACGCACACACACACACACACGCCGTTGACACACCCCAAGGTGAATTTAAGACAATCTCGCAGATAGTTGACACACCTAAGACGCAATACCGAGCATAACCTCAGTCGTTTGCAAGCATGCGTTTTTCTGGTCTCCTAACAACTTTCCGTTTTATTTATTGGGAAATGTTTGCGAAGCAGCCGGACTTGGGCGGGGCGTCGAATGGCTAATAATCTTGACAAGTGTGGACATTAATCCTTACTATACAGCCGATATTGCTATCGGATAAAGGTTCGCAATCATGTGATAAGTTGCTGCGCAAAGATACACATGATCCGCTAGAAGAAATCCATTTGAAACCGTAACGTTAACAAATCATTATCTGACGACTGCCGAGGGAACCAACGACTAAAAAGTTAATCTGAAAAGTTACAAGTTTTAAGCTAATTGTTTTCGTTAGGGTAAGATAGAATTGTTTTATGAAAAGGGGACTGCATATTTTTTCTTAACATACCTGGGTCGCAAGACTGCATGTTGCACCCGATCTCTTGCACGGCTCTGGGGTTTGTCTCTGTCTCACGAGAACGCCTGCCTCCTCCGCATGGTGCGCTGCAGCTCGACCACGTGACACCGTCAAACTGATCTGTAACATGCGTGCACGTGTTGTGAAGCGAGGTATCCACGTGAAAGAACGTTGTACGCTACTTAAATGTTAGTTTGGGTAAATGCATCCAAAATAAAACATGTTTGTATTTTAATTATTATATTATTGATCTAGAAGGACGGATCTTTTCGAATGGTTTTGTGCCGTTCGAAGTTCGGTTGTACTGTTCAATTTGTTCCCGCTACTTGTAGTTTTACTTGTGTTAGTGCTGCCTCTGCTGCTGCTGCTGCTGCTGCTGCTACTGCTACTGACGCTGCTGCTGCTGCTGCTGCTACTACTACCGCTGTTCCTTCTGCTGCTCTATCAATATTATATTACAATTCAATATGTTTCCTGATGCAGTTGCATAGGTTTTCCAGTACCGCTCTATACTTCTACAATTCGTCACCATCGTAGAAAGTGACCATGTACCGTCACAAGGCATCATGTTACAAATGCCCTTAATTCCGATACACGTATCGCCGCGGCACTTGTTTCTTTGCTGGGTGCCTCCTCCACAACTTCTGCTGCATGCGAACCATTCGCTCCAAACTGTGAACGCAAAACGTGACCATATGTATATGATAGTGGTATTATTTCCTGAGTGATAACAAGTGGGATAGAGTGATTTTAGCATTGTATACACATTATACGCATTTAATAAATTACACCTGCATTGTATATCAACAATTCAGCTTGTTACTATGAATAGGCGAATAGTTCGACATGGCTTCATTCTAACATATTGTGTATTTAAAATCACTGACGACACATGTACACAAGCACTATCACACAAACACACACACACACACACACACACACACACACACACACACACACACACACACACACACACACAAACACACAAACACAAACACGCACGCGCACACACACACACACACACACACACACACACACACACACACACACACACACACACACACACACACATACACACACACAAACACGCACGCACGCGCGCGCGCACGCACGCACGCACGCACGCACACAGACACACACACACACACACACACACACACACACGTAATTATTGTATTTAGTTATTAATTTTTTTTTAACATTCCAGCTGTGTGAATTTGTTTAAACTAAACTAAACAAATATGATAACGGCAAATATATAAAACCAGGTTGGATTATCGAGAAGATAATGGTTTCATTGTCCATTTGCCATCTGTTTTAAAACATTATTTAAAAAGAAGCACCAAACGAAGGACAAAATCACGGATACTTTCCAACTTCGCAAGTCATGTTTCTTAAAGACTGAGTCAATCCGTCTGGAACTTTGAAGTTTTCCGAGTTGTAAACGAAAGCCGGGTCTGCTGCAATGGTAGCTAGCTGGCTGTCGACTTCGGAACCAACACCTATAACAGATGATATACACCTTCCCATTATAAACATGTGCCTATATATATCGGTACAAATGTTGCGTATATAGTAACAGTTGGAGCATTTTTCTGACACGTCTGAATTTAAAGGTTCCTCCTCAATCCTATTTTTTCTAGCTTCATTTCAAATTTATTTAGCGACAAAACAAACCTACCTAGTATCCACTGTAACATGTTAGCTCGTTTGTGCAACTTTTATGTGTAGTTTTTTTTGTGTGAAATCATCAGACAAACTATTAAATCACATAATGCTTGTTCAAGCATTAAGTGAAGTGAAAATGGAAATGCGGAAATTTCGCAACTTTGTCACGTGATCGGCGATACGATGGAGGTCACTCCCATTGACTGCATTGACTCGCACAGTGTTTATCATTTTGGATATCCACTATTTTGATCCGTAAAGATCTAACTGAAATCAATTATATTTGGTGATTTGAGCAAAAATACTTTCGTATTAAACATACATTATTTAAACTAGTCACACACTACACATCTGGACAAAAATGAACCGGATTCGCGATGGGCTGAACCATTTGAGGAAGCAATTTTAACTGCTAATCACATCTACTCACCTATAACAAACATCTCTATCCCATGGTTTTTCGCCAACCGTCCGACGAATTTGGTTCCAAAAAGGTCCCGGCTGGGTACACTATGGGTGATTAAGACAGCAATATCCCTCCCGAATCTATCGTACCTAAAACTAAATTGCCAATAATTAGTGAAATCGGCAATAAACCCACCAAACAAAGTACAATAATGTGCAACTAACTTCTTCGAACTATTGCACTCGTAGTATGTATGCTATTGCTGCTGATGTTGCTGTTGCTGCTGTTGCTGCTGCTGTTGCTGCTGATGCTGCTGCTGCTGCTGCTGCTTATGATGATGATGATGATAATATGATGCCAATGATGATGACGATGATGGTGAATTATATTATATGTTTTCAGTTTTCAATTTGTCTATTTTAAATATAAGTTGCTTCGTGGCTACCCATTAAATCGGTTGCTGAAACACTTTATAACATTTATTCGTGGTAAAGAACAATGCATATGTAGATTCTTAGGAGATTTCATATTCACTCTTTGAACATATGCTCCATGCTTTGAATAGCATCGATGAAGTTAGTCGCTTTAGCCATGTAGTCGATATCCCAAATGGCTGACATCAGATCAGATGTCTTGTTGTATTGGCGGAGGGAGATGTCCTGGCGAGCCTTTGTCGAGAAACTGATGACACCGATACGTGTGTCATCAGCGCCAACCTGTAGCGAAACAGTAACTACCTTAACTAACAACACATCAAACAGCTGCTACGCAAAAAAAAATGTGTAAAAACTTCGTCGAACCACTTATTTTATGTACTTCGATATAATAATTTAGGAAAAGAAGAGTGTACAAAAGGTACATTCTTATATAGTGTCCAGTTCTTGGGACTGCTCAAAGTGCTTTACACTTCACCCCCTGGCATACTTGTTCATTCCAACGCCATTTCGACTTCTCCGGGAAGCAACCAGTCACGTTGCAATTATTGCGCGAAGACTATTCGTTCACATATCCACCACTTTCTATAGCCGTGTACTCGTTTATACAACTCGGTGAACTGTGACAAAATGGCATAAACGAAACTGCCAAAGTTTCGAAACGACATCATGAGGATCATTACTGAAAATATAAACTCTATCATCAGCAAGTTTGATAAATTGCAGTACATTGTAGTTAGATAGTGGGCTCGTGACAAAGACGACAAAGCTATATTTTGTAAATTTGTTGTCGCTGAAATTGGCTGATCACCAGTACCTTGAGACCTTGAACGACGTCAATGACCAGCTGTTTTTGAGCGAACCATTTCAAACTGTCGTAACTGCCGGAGGCGTCCAAGAGGAAGATCACATCAGCTGTACAGTCTCCTTTGACTGGAAATACATCACGACCAATGGGCGTCACATAAATTGTCCAAAAAAACGTATAGCATTAAGTACTGGTGGGTGGAGGTTTGATTGTCACCACGCTTCTTGGGACAAAGAAATTACAGTAAGTAATTAAATGCAAATAAATCCTTAGTGTATGAGCTAACTTAGGGTCAAATATAATACGGTTGAAAATTCATAATACAATATTTTGTAAACATACTTGGCTCACAAGACTGCGTGTTGCACGCAATTTCCTGACGTCGTATGGGTTCTTTCCTTGTAACACGATATCGCGTGCCTCCACCGCATGGTGTGCTGCAGTTCGACCACATGACACCGTCAAACGGATCTGTAACATGCGGGTGCGGTATACTAGTAGAGTATCAGTATCTTCTAAAATCTCCTCCTGCGTAAACACCTTTCTTTCATTCAACTGCATAGCTGAGTTTTTTTATGAAACATCTTAATTTTTTACATTTCATGACTTTGCTCTTATTCAATATGACACTAGACAGTTGTGTCGTTAAATGGCCGAATAACTTTCGAGCACCAATTGCAGTGCGGTTGAATGCTTCTTAGAGAAGAGGAGTTGGTATTGGAATGGGCAGGTTTGAGAAATGGTGAAGTCACTAGTGCACATATTCGTCTTCACGACGTTGATATCACGACAATAGAAGATATTGAAAGAGGGAGAAGAGGACACTTTCCGTGTATTGAAGACTAATCTAAGGCAGACATACATATGTTATTTATGATATATCAATTCAAAGTTTCTTAGGGAGATATCGAAAGGGCACAACCGAGAGTGGGAGAAAATGGCTTAAGATCGCGATGGATGGAGGCGAATCGTCGAGAGGGTGAAACAGATTTAGTGGTGTGGCCCCTACCCCGCAAACGACCAAAAGTACATATTTAGTGGTGATGCCCCATCCCGCAAAGGACCAAAAGTACATATTTAGTGGTGTGGCCCCATCCCGCAAATGACCAAAAGTACACATTTAGTGGTGATGCCCCATCCAGCAAAGGACCAAAAGTACATATTTAGTGGTGATGCCCCATCCCGCGAAAGACCAAAAGTACATATTTAGTGATGTGGCCCCACCCCGCAAACGACCAAAAGTACATATATAGTGGTGATGCCCCATCCCGCAAAGGACCAAAAGTACATATTTAGTGGTGATGCCCCATCCCGCGAAAGACCAAAATGAAGAAGAAAAAGAGGAACAGAGGACAAAATTAGTGCCATATATGAACTGTTCTTTCACCGTGTTATATGAACCGTTCTTTCACCGTGTTATATGAACTGTTCTTTCACCGTGTTATATGAAACGTTCTTTCACCGGGTTATATGAACCATTCTTTCACAATGTTATATGAACCGTTCTTTCACCGTGTTATATGAACCGTTCCTGATGTTCACATATGAAAGGCACAAAACTAGCACATGATTCTCACAATAGCCACCGGCGCAGTACTTTTTCATGACTTCTATTTATTACTCAGAAATCTGCTCTCCTTTTGTTAAAATGCCGCTTCAATATTAATTATATTCACGAAATGTTATCATCGACCGATCGGATCAATAGTCATCGATTCGTTCATGTTATATAATTACGTGCACTACTTTAATTGAACACGCAATAAACAGACAATATTTGAAAATTCATCAACATTGATACTCGCCAATTTCGCATGTCAGGTTTCTCATGGACTGAATCAATCCGTCCAGACCACCGAGCCTTTCTGTGGTGTACACAAAAGCCGGGTCCGTGGCAATGGCAGCAACCTTGTTGTCCACGTGGAGACCAACACCTTCAAAAGATGACAAACATGTGTTGAAATATTCATTTTTGTACCTGAGTTTATTGACAGTGCAACAGCACTACTGATAAGTGCATCAGTGCCTGCTGTTATTGTTTACCTGGTTGTGCTCAGTCATGCCTACTGCTTAATGACGTAATGCTTAGTGAAGTGCTGTAGTCTTTGTCGGTTCTTACGTTGCACTTGCCATGCTGCCTTTCATGTAGAGCAGTCGTCTGTTCTAATACATTTCTTTCTATTGACATTTCGGTCTACTGAGATGTTTTGCTTCTGCGTGAATGTGGTGTAAACGTCGATACTTTCAACAACAACCGCCACAATGCTGTGCACATACTCATAATGGCCATTAATGTTAATATTCATACATTTCTACTCACCGAATACAACTATTTCAATTCCATCGTTCGCCGCCTCTTGTACGACGTCCAGGGTTCCACGAGGGTCAACAACGCTGTGTTCAGTTTGAGTGATCAAGACAGTAACTTGCTTCACATAGGATCTTTTGTACCTGAGAAAAGATGATCAACAACGGATTGGTCAATGATTTCCTATAATCGATGTGAAACGTCTCAAATGCAGTACTTTGATATACGACTAAAGTCGCTCAACTCTGGCACATAAGGCATGCATGATGCTGTTGCCGTTGCTGCGGCTGCTGTTATTGCTTCTGTTGCTGCTGCTGCTGCTGCCGCTGCTGCTGCTGTTGCTGCTGCTGCTGGTGCCGATGCCCGCCATCGCTGCTACCACCACCGCCACAGCCACCGCCGCCACCGCCACCGCCGCCACCGCCGCCACCGCCGCCACCGCCGCCACCGCCGCCACCGCCGCCACCGCCGCCACCGCCGCCACCGCCGCCGCCGCCGCCGCCGCCGCCGCCGCCGCCGCCGCCGCCGCCGCCGCCGCCGCCGCCGCCGCCGCCGCCGCCGCCGCCGCCGCCGCCGCCGCCGCCGCCGCCGCCGCCGCCGCCGCCGCCGCCACCGCCGCCGCCGCCACCGCCACCGCCATCGCTGCCACCGCCGCAACCAGCAGCGGGGGGCATCGGCAACGATTTTCATGTTTGGTATTACAACAGTAATGTCATTAGTTATATACACAGCATAATACTTATCTATTTTTATGGCTTTACTTATTTAGTTTAGTCAAGAATGCCAATGGTTACCGGTTGAACATATCCATCATCCTCCGAAGGGCGTTTTTGAAGTTGGTCTCTCCGGCCATGTAATCGATGTCCCAAATCGCTGACACCAGGTCAGAAGTCGTCGTGTACTGACCGAGGTAGATATCCGCTCCAATCACTGTCGAGAAACTGATGACTCCTATACGTATCTGGTCCTCGTGGATCTTTAACAGCAGATACTTTATATAACACCAAGACACCATCAAGCTTCATTACCTAGCACAGTATAGTGGGACGCGGTGGATGTGTGGTAGTGCGTCGGACTGTCAGTCGATGGGATCGGTTTCGAATCCACCTGATGCAGTTTCGAAACTTGGGGGGCAATTTCGTTCCCCCACATTGCCTGTGTCTTTCGGAAGAGATACTAAAAGCCGTTGGTACTTTCTACCTGGTGTTTATGTCAGGGGAATAAAATATCCCACACAGGAGGTAAATGTGTAACATGCTATGTCCTGCATCTCACGGCAGAAGCATCCATGACACGACTATGTAAATTCTGCTAACTACCTCGCAAGGGGCTACGATTGAATTAATGCCCTAAATGCAATAAATGGTGTACGTATTACTGATGTATTACCAAATAAACATGGTGAAACATTTATCGGACAACACACCATTATATTAAATACAGCATAGTGTGGCGAGAAGAGTGTACCAGAACAGAATGGAACGACAATCTCCTGAACAAATCAAATAAATTCAATACGTTTAGTAAAGTTGCTGTCGTTTGTGTTACCAATACCTTGAGACTTTTAACAACGTCGATGGCGATCTGCTTCAGAATGAACCATTTCAACGCGTCTTGGCTGTAGGACGAGTCCAGAAGTAATATGACATCAGCTTTGCAGTCTCCAATAACTAGAAGTAAATCGTCACTGTCAGCTATCCGTCAACGATTGCTTACATATCCCTCCTCAATTCACTTACATATCCCCCTCAATTATCTTAAAGGTCCCTCCTCAATTCACTTAAATATTTCTAATCAATCCTCTTAAAGGTCCCTCTTCAATTTTCTTAAAGGTCCCTCCTCAATTCTCTTAAAGATCCCTCCTCAATTCTCTTAAATATCCCTCCTCAATTCACTTAGAGGTCCCTCCTCAATTCACTTAAATGTACCTCTTCTGTTTTCTTAAAGGTCCCTCCTCAAGTCACTGAAATGTCCCTCCTCAATTCACTTGAGGGTCCCTCCTCAATTCGCTATAAGGTCCCTCCTCAATTAATTTAAAGGTCCCTCTTCAGTTCGATTTTTAGTCTCATGTCAAATTCATTTTGCGAAAAATCAAACCTACCTAGTATCCACTGCAACATGCTAGCTCTTTTGTGCAAACTATTACATTGCTTAATGTTTAATCAAGCATTAATTGAAGTGAACATGGAAACGCCGATAACTTACGAATTTCACCCTTGGTGAAACTGTGTCATGTGATCGACGAGAGGATGGAAGTTACACTCATGAACAGGCTTGACCCGCACAGAGTTTATAATTTCGAATATCCACTATTTTGAGCCTTACCAGATATAACCATTAAAGTCAATTCTTTCGATGATTTGAGCAAAAATATGCATGTTTATATTACATCGACTGCGGATATTACATAAACTATTCACATACCACATAATTGGACATCAATGAACCGGATTTGCGATAGGCTAAATCGGTTGAGGATGGAATTTACGAGATGCATACGTGCGACACTAAGCTTACTCAATGGCAATCGCACCATATTGTGATCATCTTAGTAAACCCCGATCATACACAAACAGACCATGCGCATTATGTTATCAAAACCCGAAGCACATGAATGCATCAATATAATAACTTGGCAGACCTGTGCCTAATTGGTTCCACTCTACCCTGGTCCGTTGCATAACCTCATCGGAATCTCGTTTCGACGTATACTTTTCAAACTTGAATTGCCAGCAATCACGTTATATCATACCTACATGCATTCCCCGTTCAAAGTTACATATTGATGCGAATATCAAATATGCAACGGTTACAATATATTGACAGTTTAAATTATAAGCGTCGCCGACGGAAATAATGACTGTGCTCGCAATCTGCAAAGTCATAGGCTGTTGAGTTAATTGTTTTGGTATATGTATATATATATATATATATATATATATATATATATATATATATATATATATATATATATATATATATATATATATATATATATATATATATATATATATATAATGGGGTTTACCAAAACGGGACTGCATATTTTCTTAAACGTACTTGGATCACAAGACTGCGTGTTACACTCGATTTCTTGCACAACTCTGGGGTCTGTCTTTGTCTCACGAAAACGTCTGCCTCCTCCGCATGGTGCGCTGCAGATGGACCACGTGACACCGTCAAACGGATCTGTAACATGCATACAGGTAATGTGGGAAGCGGTAGCACAGAAGGAGAGCGTCAAACGTTTTCTGCCGTTCGACGTATTTACACCTTCGTTCAACTATGTTCTCCAGTTTCATCCCGCGTAATCACAATACATTTAGCTCAGCGGTTCCCAACCTTGGGTACGCGTACCCCCGGAAGTAAGCCATAGGTTTTTCCAGGGGGTACGCGGAAGGTTGGCTGAAGTTAAAGATGTGACCGGAGCAACAATGTTGTAAATTTGTCTGGTCCACGAAAGCGAAAATGTGCTTCGGTAAGACTAGCAAATTCGCAGAAAACATTTCAAGCAAAACATTAAACGCTATTTCAAAACGTTGTGACCCAAGTCCATAAATTGCTGTTCCACATGGACCTACATTTCTCCCAATTGACTGCTGTTAAAAGCCGTCAAGTCCAGCGTCCTCAATACCCGGCTCTTCCGCCAAGAGTTCGATGCTGACCAAGAGGCGCTGCACGCCCACATCGAGGTCCATTGGTTCTTACGGGGAACGTGGCATGGTGTCCCAGAAAAGGAAGATCACCGAAGTATTTCACCGGATCAGCAAGGAGCAGTATGGATAATGTTTCGAGAAGCTCCCTGAAATCTGTTAACAAGTCATCCCAACCTTTAAACACCTAAATGCGGCGCTTCAGGATGAAGAAACGGGACATGGAAATATGAGACAATTTATGTAGGTACACCTGCCTTCTATGCGGATGTGAGTGCGCTGTATTCGAATTTCATCCGTTCAGTGTGGAGGTGCGCTGTCTCCCAGACGACGCACGGGAGAGTTTTTATGAAGTTCGTGAATGCACGGCACGTGATGCATTTGAAGTTTTTCCCCTGACAAAGTTCTGGTCTAAGATAAGCGAATCATATCCTTCCGTGTCTGACATGCCCATGATGGCATTGTTGATGTTTCCATCAACGTAGCTCTGCGAGCAAGGATGCTCGGCAATGCACGGCACGGAAACTAAATGTCGTACCAGACTGTTAATGAAGGATGACCTACACGATGTCCTCACCGAAAACCAATTTCTTATCCTACCTCCATTCGGGTACAGTTTTCTTATCCTACCTCCATTCGGGTACAGTTTTCTTATCCTACCTCCGTTCGGGTGCAGTTTTCTTATCCTACCTCCAATCGGGTACAGTTTTCTTATCATACCTCCGTTCGTCTTTGTTGAACGTTCGTAATGAATAATCTATGACATTATTTGATTTTTTTACAAAAGTGTTGCTATCTTATCAGTCATTTTAATGAAAGATCCCATGCACGATACTTTCGACTTTACTAAGACATCACATATACCTGCGTCATGCTACGTTGACAACAATTTGACGAGTTCAGAGTGTCATGACAAGAAACATATATGTTGCCATGCTCGCGTTTACCTTGTTGTTCAGTACATATAGGAATTAGCCTTAACCTTCTGCCTAGTTATTGTACTACTGTTCTGCAGTTCACATAAGGTCATTTTTTACTGTCAGTAAAGGTGAGCACGTACCGTCACAAGACATCATGTTACAAATGCTCGACAACGTGCCACACACTTTGCCGCCGCAGAACTTGCTTCTCTCCCGAGTGCCACTGCCACAACTCTTGCTGCAGGCCGACCATTCGCCCAATTCTGTGAATAATGAATTGTGACCTGGATTAACGTTAACTCACTTGCATACAAACAAATTAACTACCAAAATAAACATATCCCATTTTATACATGCAAACGTTAAGACAAGGAAATAAATAAGAGTTTTACTAGATCGATTACATTTTGGATGAAGAGTCATTAATATGTTGTGTGAATATGATAAAATGACACATGCGGTTAATGGGTAAGCAACATGCATGTGAAAAAGGTTGCACACACATACAGGCACGCACGCACGCACGCACGCACGCACGCACGCACGCACACACGCACGCACAAGCACACAAACACACACACACACGCACACATACACACGCTCTCTCAAATACACACACACGCACACACACACACATACACACACAAACACAAATATACACACACACACACACACATACATACACACACACATACACACACACAAACACACACACACACACACACGCACACACACACACACACATACACACACACAAACACACACACACATGCACACACACACACGCACGCACGCACGCACGCACACACGCACGCACAAACACACAAACACACACACACACGCACACATACACACGCTCTCTCAAATACACACACACGCACACACACACACACACAAACACACACACACACACACATACACACAAACACACATATATACACACAAACACACACACACACACACACACACACACACACACACACACACACACACACACACAAACACACACACACGAACACACACACACACACACACACACACACACACACACACACACACACACACACACACACACACACACACACACACACACACACACACACGTGTACATACGAAATAACAGTTAATATAAAAAAGAGCAAGACAACACAAGTGTAATGAAAATATAAAAATGTCATTCTCAAAGAGGATAATAAATTAATGACAGAATATTTCCTTTTTTTGTGCAGCAATGTGATTGGTCAGGTATCTGATAAGGGCGAAATACAAATTTAAGAAATATAGCTGGTTCTTCGAAGAGTCAATGACTTATTTGTCAACTTGCGATATGAAGATATTTGCTTTAGATGGCGATATTGTTGAAATGCTCTATTAAATGCAATAAATAAACAACACACGACAAGTCGAAATCAAGGATACTTGCCAAAGTTGCATGTTATGTTTCTTATCGATTGAGTCAATCCGCCAAGAACGTCGATGTTCTCCGAGCGATAAACGAAAGCCGGGTCGGTAGCTAGTCCAGCAATATATCTGTCGAACTTGGAATTGACACCTTCAAACGATTAAAACCAATGTCGAAAAAATCGCTACGAATGTTGCGCATATGCTAACAGTTGGTCACTGATTTTAAGAAGTTTGGGAGTTGACGCTTTATGTGTACTCACCAATTACATACATATCGATTCCATCGGCCGCCACCAATTGCGCGATATGGTAGGTTGAGTAGATGCTCCGAATGACTGTTTCACTATTGGTGATTAAGACAGCAATCTGTTTCGCGTAATATCTTCTGTACCTAAAAAGCCATGGTCAATACAATACAATACAATATAAAACTCGTTTATTTTATTTTCTATACAAGCAAGTTCTACAATGTGGTACAGATAACATATGTAAAAAGAATCTATATTTTATATCTAGCATTTGAAAAGTATTGTATTCATTGGTTGTTAGTTTTAATTTGTAATCCCGGGTTAGTAAATTGCGTTGTCGTTATTACGGGCCAGGCAGACTCTTATTAATGTCAAATGTTACCACTATCACCTCATTATGTATTAATTGAAACAATAAAATTATTTGTAGATCAATATTATAGAGACTTACGTTATTCATTAAGAACTCCTGTGTTTATGTTAATTTTAATTTGTAAGCCCAGGGTAGTAAATTGCGTTATCATTATTACGGGCCAGGGAGAATCCTATTAAGATCAATGTGATGTCCGTTCTACTATGCGGAGCAGGATGCTGGAAAGTAAACCAAAATGATGGACAAAGGCTCAATACATTTCACAATAGATGATTGAGTCGAATGCTACACAAATTCTGGCCAAAAAAATCCAAATAACAAACTGTATGAAGAGGTAGAAATAAGCAGGATAACAGACATCATCAAGGCTAGACGATGGAGTTTTATTGGCCATATCCTTCGATTTGAAAATGCAAATGACTGCCGTATAGTGATGAATTGGACACCTGTGGGAAAGAGAGCGATCGGAAGACCAAAAGAGACATGGCGGAGAATGGCGGAAAACGAACGAGATGCGTTTGGGTGGACATCATGGGCAGAGGCGGCACAGAGGGCGGCTGACAGGGCGGAATGGCGGACTTTTGTACATGCCCTATGCGACACATGGCGCCCAAGGGATCCGTAAGCCGTAAGCCGTAATATGTGAAAACTTGTAGACTGTGAGTTAACACCTTGGTTTTGATTGAATTCGGAGCACTATTTACTAGGATTGGGATGTTAATTCGTATACAGCTTTTAGCAAGTTCGTGTGTTGTTCTAATGAAGTTGTAATTTTTACCATGCGTATGGTGATCATGAGTGATAATGTTTGGTTGATATATAAATGTCGAAGATATATCGGTAGTTGATTATGCTTACATTTATCATAACATTTTAATTATTGCACTTGTAAGATGTCTTTCATTTTTAATACTTTGAACTTTTTGAATTTAACAACAATAACCAATGTATCAATAATTCACCGATACGTCGAAAAATTAAAAGCCCAAATATTGCTAAATAGTGATGGGATGGTGGTGGTGGTGCTGAATATGGTGGTAGTGGTGGTGGTACTGGTGGTGGTGGTGCCGGTGGTGGTGTTGGTGGTGGTGGTTTGGGTGGTGGTGGTGGTGGTGGTGGTGGTGGTGGTGTTTTTTAAACCAATCCTCTTTAAAGAGGGTAGATTCTCAAAAGTTTTCGTATTCACTGTTTGAACATATCCAGCATCCCCAGAAGTCCCTCTCGGATGTAGATATCTCCTGCCATGAGGTTTATGTCCCAAATCGCTGACGTCAGGGCCGACATCTTCGTGTATTGGCCGAGGTAGATGTCCGTGCGAGCCATCTTCGAGAAGCTGATGACACCGACACGTGTCTGATTGGCGCCGACCTTTAGTGAACAGTAAATATATCAATTAGATGTTCTGCGTAATAAAACAAAATATGCAAATGTGTCTGGGAATAATATCAAAATGTATAGACATTTCTGCGAACAACTTCTTCGCATGTTTTAATATAGTAACAAGAAAAGAAAGGGACGAGTCTCGGCAAGTCGGCTATATTGCAATGCAGACCTGTCATATGTGTTTGACTGCAATCCGCATGTTTCACTTGTCATTCTGACAAACCAGTAACCGCTGAGTTTGTATGAAATATGTCTATGTATATTAGTATGAATATATCATATTTGCTATTCGACCACTATAATTATGTATTTCGATGTTATACTTTTGTATTTCGATTCTATACATTTGTAGTTTAATTTTTTACTTTTGAAATTCGATTTTATACTTTTATAATTCGATATCATACTTTTAAAATTCGATTGTATACTTTTATAATTCGGTATAATACTTTTGTATTTCGATTTTGTACTTTTATAATTCGATTGTATACTTTTGCATTTCGATTGTATTCTTGTGTATTTCGATTTTCTACTTTTGTATTTCGATTTTATACTTTTATAATTCGATTTTATACTTTTGTATATCACATTTACACTTTTATAATTAAATTTTATACTTTTGTACTTCGATTTTATACTTTTATAAATCGATTTTATACTTCTGTGATGAACACAAGAACACATGTACTTGAATGAAAATCCATATAAAATAAATCCGCATGCCTCCCCGAATCCCATTCCGACATGTATGTTGTGCTAGGTCTGGCAGAGTTTATGATTTCATTGCCGCCATGACGAAGAGATAAAAAATACATGAAACTTTCCGGGGTTGAAATTAGTTGGCCACCAGTACCTTTAGACTTTGAACGACGTCTATAACGAACTGTTTTTGAGCGAACCATTTCAACGTGCTGTAGCTGTCGGACGAGTCCAGGATGAAGACCACATCAGCTTTGCAGTCTCCTTGAACTGGAAATACATAGTAAATTACCGACATTAAATCAGTTGGTTCCGCCGGCCTTGACCAATCCCCTTTAGTACGCTTTGTATGAATATGTAAATGTCAACAATTATGAACCGCCCCTTTGCTGACACACTAATCGTACCCGCCACTAGAGTGAGCGATGTTGTGTTTTCTCGACGTTGGTATCGATCGTGATAAGATCGCGATCACAGTCATACATTACAAAAGAGCTGTGTCATTCACAACCACCCATGGGGCAATTAACTTGATGAAGTTAATTAATGAAATTACAATTAACTCACGAAATGTCCAATTCATTTAAATACAATTAACATCATACATTTCTCAGGTCAACTAAATTAAATTAAATTAAATCAACCACCCAAATTATTAAATTAAGTTAACAATCACCTTTAATTAAATTAACAATAAACAATTAAATCATGTGTTGGTAGAAATGTACATTACATTAATATTTGACTGTTTTTTTGTAAGTTTAAGCACTTGGAGCAAGTCATTATTAAAATATTATAAGCTACTTGTTATTGATTACACAATTAAAACAGTTATAAAACCACAAGTAGGTTCGTATATGTTATTGCCACGGTAGTACAGCGTTTATACTCATTGATGGAATTACTTAACTTATAATATAAATGTGTTTTGTCACTTTGCTGGACAGATATTTGCTCATACAATATTTATAATAATCCTATCCCATTTGTTCGTTTGGCGCTTTATAAGGTGTAGATTGTAAAGTGTGGTTGAACATTTGTACGGGTGGGGTTTCCTCCCTTATTCAACCACCAAATTAACAAAACCGGGCAACTGCATACATAATTAACTTAATTTAGTTAATTCAATTACCAAATTATCAATTTTATGTAGGCTATATTTTTTTATTTTAATTTATTTTAATCCTATGTATAAATGTAAATATCTGCTGTGTGATTGATATGTAAATGATGCGTGAATGGCTCGGCCATCGAAAATAATGTATGTTACCGAGTGAAAATAAAAGTATCAATAACTTAATTAACAATTTAAATTAACCCATGCCTGTTTTCCCCACTCATTTCCAGAGTATCACTCAAATATATACCACAAACGAAAACCGTTACCATTGATAATTTGATATCTGCATCATTGTTTTTTGTCTTAAAGTTCCGTGTACAATTCGATTTTTCGCTCGTCTCATTTCGAATTTATTTTCTCGTTTGTGCAAGTTTTGTGACACCATCAAACTATTAAAATAGTTGATGTTTTGACAAACATCAATTGGAGTGAAAATGGAAACGCTAAAAACTCACGAATTTCGCCTTCGGTGAAATGTTTAACTTTGTCATGTGATCAACGAGGGGATGGAATTTTGGATATCCATTATTTTGACCTTGACCAGATCTAACGACCAAAGTAAATTCCTTCGACGATTGAAAATAAATGCACCTTTTCACGAAATCGACTGTGGATATAACTTAAACTATTCACACACTGTATGCATGTACATCAACGAACTGGATTTGGGATAGGCTAAATCAGTTGATGGAATTTTACGAGACGCATTCGTGCTATTGCGGCTCTAAGATTACTTCATGATATTGCATTGGTTTATTTGTTATCAATAACAAGTGCATCATATTGCGATCATCTTTGTAAACCCCAATCATGCACTTATAATAATACCGTCATCAATCATACTCATCAACACTAAAACATGCGCATTATGTTTATCAACACGAGGAACACAGGAATGCATCAATATAATGAAATGACAGTCTGTTGCATAATTGATCCCACTGTGCCCTGGTCCTGTGTATAGCCGCATCGGAATCCCGTTTCGACGTGGACTTGAATTGTCAGCAATCACATCAAATCATACCGAAATACATTCTCAGGTAAAAGTTACATATTGATGTCAACTGAAATCAATAATGCAAAATGGAAGACACCTATTTCAAACATGCAACGGTTACAATATATTGACAGTTTAAATTATAACCGTCGTCGACGGAGATACTGACTGTGTTCATATTCATTTCAAATATACAATTGCATTCGCGATCAGCTAGATCATTTGAGGAAAAAGTCACTAATAACGTTTTCGGAAACTCCACCAGATGGCACATTTACAAGTGACCATGTCTGTGGATAACTAATTGTTTTCCTTTGCAGGAGCAACTTCGAGTGCACGATACATGGGAACGCCGCTGGTGAATGGTGGGCGTGGTCTAAATGCAAATTATCGGTTGGGGAACGCCGATGATGGCTGGTGGGCGTGGTCTAAATGCAAGTTATCGGTTGGGGAACGCCGCTGGTGAATAGTGGGCGTGGTCTAAATGCAAGTTATCGGTTGGGGAACGCCGATGATGGCTGGTGGGCGTGGTCTAAATGCAAGTTAACGGTTGGGGAACGCCGCTGATGGGTGGTGGGCGTGGTCTAAATGCAATTTATCGGTTGGGGAACGCCGCTGGTGAATGGTGGGCGTGGTCTAAATGCAAGTTAACGGTTGGGGAACGCCGCTGGTGAATGGTGGGCGTGGTCTAAATGCAAGTTATCGGTTGGGGAACGCCGATGATGGCTGGTGGGCGTGGTCTAAATGCAAGTTAACGGTTGGGGAACGCCGCTGGTGAATGGTGGGCGTGGTCTAAATGCAAGTTAACGGTTGGGGAACGCCGATGATGGCTGGTGTGCTTGGTCTAATTGCCAGTTATATATTCCAATACCGTTAGCTATTGTTGCAATTGTTCATGAACATTGAGAGCAAATGTAATAAAATAATATCACAAGGTATGTGAACTACATCGTCGCGAAGCACAGTAATTTCGACGTTATGCAACTCTAATGTAACATATTATCTAGCCTACTTTCAATAGTAGTGAAATAATACTCCAACTTCAGATAGCGATTTCAAACCGTTTATACTACACAGTTCGATTGCGATGTATACTCGCTTGATCGCGATCCACCTCCGAAGCTGAATTACATTTAATGTGTGCGTTTTAATTATGATGTTTTTACATGGAACAATTATATTAAAGGGGTATTAAGAAGTATTACAACATTTAGTACGTTCAACATCCATGTACATCACCGTCCATAGAAGGGGGATAAATTAAAGTTTGGTGAAATTGCCCCCAATTTGTATGTAAACAGATGCCCCGATCCATATCTAACTTGTTATTGGTTACACCATATTGATGGTTCATATAATGACGTCATCGAAGTAAAGTAATGACTTTGTTAGTACCTCGTAAATATACGAACAATTACGTTTATTCGCAACTAGGATCTCATAAATATATTACAACAAAATGGGATGCAGGATTTCTTAAACCTACTTGGGTCACATGACTGCGTGTTGCACGTGATCTCCTGCTCACGCATACGTATGTTCTTTTCCGTCTGACGAGAACGACTGCCTCCTCCGCATGGTGCGCTGCAGTTCGACCACGCGACACTGCCAAACGGATCTGCAACATGAGTACACGGGCCCGGTAAAAGGTAAAGATATGTTCTTATACAGCAATTTTTGTTCAAAGCGCTTTGGACTTAATCTGCTGGGTTGGCAGGAATGGTCATTCCAACGTCATCTTGACTTATTTGGGAAACATTCAGCCACGCTGCAATTACTTCGTCAATAATATGCGTTCACATATACACATATGTCCCTAGTCAAGCACTCATTTAAACAGGTGAGCGAACACTGGCAATGTAATTGCCAAAGCTTTGAAATGGCATTACGAAGATTTGAACTATAGTATTAGCGTGTTGGACTCGACTGAAATGTCAAGTTTGCAAATATAACCAACATAAACTGGCTGGTTCAACACTGCACATGTATTAAATATATTATATATTCTGCCGTTCTGATATCCACTCGACGTTCACAAACATAGGAATATCAGAACGATGCAGTGTTTTATCTGGATGGATATATCACGGTAATAAGACTACCTGATTGGTCTAAAGCATTTTACCGTGATACATCCAACCAGATAAAACAAGGCTACCTCGTTCTGGGAATCCGTCTGACGTTTGAATAATTTCGAACGCGACCGAGTACGCGCGTTGGCATTGACATTCGAATGTACAAACGCTTTGCATGTTTACTGTGATTTTTTCTGATTTATGTAATCTGCGTCAAACAACCGCATCACTTGCTTCGTACGGTAGGAATGCTTTGTGAACCCGGCCCAGCAGTATATTTACAAACGAAGGAAGTTACCAAGTATGCTCATATGCTAATTTGCCGTTTCATAACGGGAATAGCATACTGTTTGTTGATGTCACTCGAGTGTCACCAGCCATATAACGGAATTATCATACTGTTTGTTGATGTCACTCAAGTGTTACCAGCCATATAACATCACTTGTGCCTCTAGCCTATTATTTGGTTGGTAACAATCTCATGACACCAACAAAAACAGTGCATTATTCCCTAAATATATTAATTGTTTTTTAATCATCAACTAGACGGATCAGTAACCTTTCAATTTCTAACTACAATCTGGTATGTCTCATAAAGATTAGTGAAACAGTTAATAGTAATTACTTTGTTGAAAGTTATTTGAAACATTATTTAACGTTGTTTTTACAAAACAACAAGTTTCTATAACAGTCGTCAATGGCGCCACTTTAACGCAAATTAATACGTATCAATACACAAGGCATTTCTTTGCAGCCCCAAACAATTATGTTTTATCATTCTTCTAATATGTACCGCTAATCCGGCAGCAGAGGGGTTATACATGGAAGTATTGTACATACGAAGTTTTTGTGGTTTCGTGTATTCTAGGTTGTATTGATCCAAAAACAACATGATGCCACTTTGGCTTCAATGGGCAGTTTTTTTACAACCATTTACAAAATGGTCTATCTCATCGTCTGGGCCAAAATAATTGTCATAAAGATAGATAGATATAAAGATAGAAATGAACGCCGTTGCGTAGCATTTGTGAAGCACAACAAGTTTGAAGAATCATTATTGTTAATTAAGGATAAACGAAAAGTAAAAGTAACATTATTGTTTATTAAGGATAAACGAAACGTAAAAGTAACACTATTGTTAATTAAGGATAAACGAAAAGTAAAAGTAACATTATTGTTAATTAAGGATAAACGAAAAGTAAAAGTAACACTATTGTTAATTAAGGATAAACGAAAAGTAAAAGTAACATTATTCGTTCTCATCATTTCCTCTCTGTCTCAATCATTTCCACAGTGACTCAATCATCTCCACAGTGACTCAATCACATCCGCATCTGTTTAGTAGCATGCTTGTTGGCATTTCTCCGACTTCGATACGTAATTTACTGCATATTTCTGCCAAGTAATTTTAGTAAATAATCTTACATCGTAATACAAACTCTAGAAATATATATATATACACATTAAAATTAATGAAATGTATATTCGTCCGCGCATGTAAACACCGATGTACGGCTATTTCCCCTTATTTCCTATTATTGTTTTTATATTTTTCCGTACATTTTATTAGTGCGAGATATCTGCTCAATATTATGTCCGCACCTAGACTAATAGCAACAGCTTATAAATACTTATAAATACATTTTATTAGTGCGAGATCGCTGCTCAATATTATGTCCGTGCCTAGACAAATAGCAACAGCCTAAACATACAATTAATGAGTGCACGATTAAGTAACATGAACCACAAAAACACTTCCTATGTACGCTACTTTCAGGTTTAACTCTATTTTGTATAGCTTAGCAATCGGCAAAATAAAACACGTACCATTACAAGGTGTCATCTGACATCTGCTATAATCAATTTCACAATATTTGCGACCGCATAACTTCACTCTTTGTTGCATACCACCGCCACAAGTTGCGCTGCAAGCCGACCAGTTGCTCCACTCTGTGAATGTAAAAGCGGATTGTCACATAAATAATGTTTTATCTACACGGCCACAAATAAACTTAAACATACTCGTACTCGTACAATGCATGCAAACATTTTGTCGAAAATGATGACTTCATCTCACCAGGACGTCAGACGTACTGAGGATGCCATCATGGAACGACGGCGAAAGTCTCTATAGGTGTGTACATTTGTGAATAAATTTATAATAAATGTGTTATTACATGCAAACCTTGTCATTAGGCAATATGTTAGCCTGATAAGAGAAGTACTATAATATTTACAAGCAAACACGTGTTGGCACATGAAAACAGCTGACATTAGTTACACTCATGGGCGTCCGCAGGAATTTTTCCAGAGAGGGGCAAGCAATTTGGGGACATAATAAACATGATCATAGTAAGGCATACACCATTTATTCAAACATTGTACATACAATGATTTAATGTCATTTTCCAGTTACTGGCTGAATAAAAAATACAGGCGACGCCTTTCAGACACAAAGCAGTCAATCGCGTCCTTGATGATGGCATCCGTTCTGTCCACCAGCTTCTGTCGATGCACACTAAGCATGCAGAAGCCAGACAAGCGTTCAGTAGACACCGTCGAACGAAGCCAGATCTTAACTCGCATCAAGGTGCTGAAAGACCGTTCAACCTGACAAATAGACGCTGGAAGCGTCAACGCAATAAGTGCAGCTTTACGAACAGCCGGGAAAAAATGACAGTAGTTCAATCAAATCACACAAGTATTCAGTGTTCCATCAACGTTGCATTGCTTGCAGTGTTCAGGTGTGTGCCGCGTGTCCACAGTCTCAGCAAAATTGTCAATGATATATATATCGTTGACCAGAAAATAGAAGAACTCATCAAATTTCCATAAAGAAATAAAAATTCACGTTGTCCCAAGACATTCATTGAAACCATTGAAAGCCAAACAAATCAACGGCGCCGTCGTATTGGGGTAGAGAAAACAAACGGTAAAACAAATCATAATACAATGTCATTCAATAATAACACAGTTAATATATTTATATATGTTACAGTTCCTGTCAATATAATTTCAATAAATTACAATAGTATTTTATTAAAACACAGTGCAGTATAATTGTCTGTATTAAATTCTTGCCTGGACCATGCGATCTCAGAAACTGTTGCGATCCAGCTGATACATCAGTACAGGGTGGAGAGAAAACATAGCATAGTGATTCTAGTTGTAGGCAGCTAACCGAGTTCCTATTGACTTGATTATGGAGTCAAGGTATGAGATGAAGATTGCGACACAATAATACTCCTCCACTGTCTTGCTCTGATAGTTTGGCCGTTGAGTTAGATGTCCACACTGGGGAGGCGTACGTAACTCAATTCCATCCGCCTTTGCAATCTATATCCTCCTTAAAGCGTACTTTAGCTACCCTTCGGTGTGCTTCAAATATGACGAATCGCTGCTGGATGTGGTCGTGAACCCTGAGAACAATAAGTTGAACAGTTTGCGAAGTTTGTGTCACTGGCTCCAACATCGCTGAATGTGTTGCCATGGTAACCAGGTAAAACAAGAATGTCGACGTTACAGATGCGCATTGCAACTGGTGGGTGTATTAGCTGTTCTTACCAGAAGCTGTAGCAGCCGGGATACCTAGTTGTTTGTAGACAATTTCGAAATGGTTGGTGAAGATTCTGATGCATGGGGATATTATTAATTTTGGTACCAGGCTGGATATTTTGGAGCTCTCTCGGAAAAAAACATGATAATGGTCTTGACTTTACCAATCGCATTGCGGACCTATGCAATGGACTTGAGATCGTTCGCCACAGGCTAAGTCTATAGACTCTTCATTGAACGAAAGCAGCTTTGGGGTACTTCTTAGTTTGTATTCTGCAAACTTTATCCGCCATGGTTGAGCATCCATCATATCCTTGATCAAGTAGCTTTGTGAGACTTAATCCGATCTAAGTACACTGGATGATCAACCTGTTTGCAATAGCTTCAGCATCCATCTACGCTAGGTAAAGCCATGGAACTCATCACGTATTGGAGGTTCTTTGTTAGTTGTGTCGACAAAACGAACACAAAGAGAACCCTGCATATGCATTGGCGACATAAACAATGTCCTCACGTACGACATCCTCACAAATGTTGATCAGTTCATTATGTGTCCTGACTGATGTGTACTTTGCATTGCCTGCTGCATTCTCCACATGGTCGCGTAGTGTGTCGTCGCGGGCTTCTATGCGGAACTGAAACAGGCCTTGGATGTAATGTATATATAAGATGTATAGTCATCATATACTTTGAGTTGACGAAAATACATCCGACATAAATTCAGATCCAGATTCAGGGGGCAAGTGCCCCCTTGCCCCCACTGCGAACGCCCATGTATACACTATCTAGGACATTATCTAGGATTGGCCAGCAAATCAGTTAATTGCATTATGATATTTGAAGGGGTACATTTGATCAATCATTAAGTGTGCGTAATTGTAACGTCTGAATTGCTAGTTAAATAAAGAAGTTGAATACAATGAAACGTCTGGATCCTGTGGGTTTCTACGGAAAGGTGCTGAATAAAACAGTACAGCAAATTAGTATACAAAATGCTTACAACCGGTTAAAGAAGGGGAATAGATAGCACATTAAAAACGTAAGAGACCACGTTTTTACTAAAATGTCAAAATAATACAGCTCAGTAGATTTAACATTAGAAGTATGCATGTCATCAGAAACGTTAATTAGAGAACAGACGCTATAATGTTTAGTTATGCAAGGCATTTTTACCTCTGACAAATGGCAGATGTTATCACAATTTTCGGAATACGACGGAGAATATAAAACAAATATATGGAAAACATACCGTATTCGTCATCAAAATAAAGGGATGTATAGCAGTGGCCGACTGAAACAAAAATCAAATAGTTTACGATTGACAAAAAATGCTACCATTATATGAGCAACTAGAAATCCGTCGAAGGTGTTTTGGTCAATATATCATTTAACTACATATAACTATCAACATATCAAAAGTACGTTTGACCTCAGTACACGGAATGATGTGAGCCATCGCTGGAGATGAATTTGAAATTTTCAGGATATTTCGACAGTGCGGTGATGATCTCTGTATAATGAACTACTACTTACGCAACTGTAACTACTTACAGCAAACGACGACACTTGCGAGAAAGTACGATCTCAGACTGAACAACATCCTGCGAAGGAAAGATAAGCGAATTGTAGTCCATGCCACGACACGTGACACAGGATCTTACTCTTCAGCGGAGTGCGATGATATATATATATATATATATATATATATATATATATATATATATATATATATATATATATATATATATATATATA
>BSQZ01000003.1:7037500-7067500 GCA_033239005.1 Lamellibrachia satsuma
TGTGTGTGTGTGTGTGTGTGTGTGTGGGTGTCGGTGTGTGGGTGGGTGTGTGTGTGTGTGTGTGTTCGTTTGGATGTACATGTGCGTGTGTGTGCGCGTGTGTACAAGTTTAAACGTTTGTTTATGTGGGCATATGTATATTATTGATGGAACGACTTCTACGTCTGCCTGGTTACCGCATTACATCAACCCTACATTTTGTTATTGTACACAATTAAACAGCTGTACTTACATGGAGTGATGTGCGGTTCACTGTGCGTCGACACCGATGTCGTTGTCGGCTTTGTGCTATGTTAATAAGCACAACTTCTTATAAGCCTGTCCTGAGCGATGACTTCAATACACATGACACCGTTGGACGCAACATGAATGCATATACGAACTCTTTTGATATACGATGTTTATAGCTATTATCTTTACTGCGTTGCCTACAATGAAACTTCCGCTTACTTGATACTTGATACTGTTGTTTCATGTTGAACGTCAACGACAATCAGATCGTTATAAAGAGCTCAACATCGTTAGCGGAGGCTATATATCAAAATATTAATCCATAACAGCACGAACGAGTGTCAAGTGCATATTATAACACAACTGTTCATTACGGTACATTACACTGATTGTTATTTTAAAGGATGACGCCCTGTAACAGTTTCTGAAATTATGTATAAACTACTAAATGAAACTTGCCTCCTCAAATGTCCACCACATATATCATACTGATATCATAAGCTACAATATACTCCCTTGATGAGCATTTCATATTCATTTCAGACTTCGTTTGCTGTTTCAAATGAGCCAAGTATTCTTCATTTATTGGATACTTTTTTTTTGTTAATGTAGCGTTTTCGAGTAACATCACCAGTATCAATTGGTAACGTTGCCACGTTTGGTTCTAATGCGAGAATAACTCCGCAATTCCACTGTTTTTTCACTTGACAAGCACTTTGGGGATCCGACTCTTAGATCAGGGATTTGTATATCTCTCTTCGTGTCGATGTTACAAAGTCAAATGTTACGTGCAATCTGTCAGACACTCCGTGATAAATGCTCGATACTGCACAAATTGTATTGATTCTGGTCGAGGTCTTTGATGTTGACTATCCACAACACTCTCGTGACAAACTTCCCGTGTGTCCAGAACCAGTAGACTAAATCCTTCCTCTCAGTATTGATGTGTTGCTTGTTTTGTGGAATGTATGTAGGTAGTTTTTGTACAAAATCCTCTTCAAACTGAATAAAAAAAATACTTTAAAATAAATGCAACTTTCTGGATCATTGACAATTGTTTTTGTAGTTACTGACATAAGAGTTATCATTCAATGCATATATATATATATATATATATATATATATATATATATATATATATATATATATATATATATATATATATATATATATATATATTGTATAAGTATGGTAGGATAAGACACTTGTAGATATTGCATCTCTGGGTGGTCCTCTTCAGAGTCACGTTCAACGTTGACATCCTGATTATACGTCCACCTCCGTATCAGATGTCACCAGTACCCAACATCAATCCTTGAGTCAGTTGAGACACAGCCAGGTTGGCCATTGGTTGGATTGTGTGGTCATCTTTCGCACCCTCCAGAAGAGGTGGGTGTAACGTGGTACAAAGCTTGCTAATCCTTGTGAGGGGTTGCGATATTCAATGTATGTATGCATTATACTATGTCATATGTCGTATTATGATTGCTAATATAAATCGACACTGCATTAACTATGCTCAACTGGTAGAAGCCTTACATCCGCTACTTGTGTGATATACCATATCAAATGTCATAATGTTAATGTTAATAGAAGTCGACACGGCAATAAATATGCTCAACTGGCGCGCCTGTTTCCGGTGATAATACTATATTTACTAAATACTCAATCGAGAGTTATCTATCTTCACGAAGTGTCTCTCAAATAATATACTGTGTCAACTAATTTGGCGAAAAGTGGTTACGGCTTAATAATAATGTATTAGTTTAACGCTCTGCTCGTGTTCCCTGTCTAGGCTGGTTCACTGGTGTCATTGTCGTGTACCATCCATATTACGATTCGTGTTTGCAATAAATTACATGTTTGGTGCTTTGTATGAACATATTCGGATATTCTTGTTAAACGAACGAAAACATTAAAACGTGTTATTATGCTTACAGTTTTTTTCCCAAGTCAATATTCAACAAGGAAAGCATTGTTTCAGTACTGGATTTTAAAATCATTTACTTCCAAATGTTAATGACACAGGCACAGGATTGGGCTGGCATTTCTAAGAACATTGCACGGTAATGCGAACGTTACTCACAATATCCAGAATGTGTGCATATTCAGACATGATTATACCCGTGGTAGGCTTTCTGATTCTAGTCATAGGCCACATACAAGGAAGAATATGGGATTGCCATGGGTTTCTAGACACACTGTGAATTGTATTCCATATACTCATATAATAAAAATTGATCCTACACTATCCATATCACCAGTTACATACTGTTCTTGCATAGTATGTTCGTGTTTGTCTTCCATTAAACTGCTACGAAACGCTACAACATCGGTTTTGAGCTCGCAATGTTGCCTGCAACAGTCAGTGGCAGTTGGAGGCCGCGCTGGGCCAAGTCTATGAGAGGATTAAAGGCGGGAACACAGGCGCCGAGTGGGCCGATGATGACGTAGACGATGGCGCCGACGAAGCCAATAGGCCACGCGATCACGAGCACGATCAGCCACAGGATGCTCCATATGACATTAGCCATGACGTCAGATCAACTCCGCCTTCAACGAACACAATGGTAAAGCTGCCGAAAGAATTAACTTTGATCGTTACATCGGGTAACTTATTATACTGTGAACAGCCTGATGTTGCAGTTTTTGTTACATTCAGCTGTATGCCATCAAGCGATATTTGTATATCGTGAAATACGTTTATTTTATTTAAAAACAAAATGCGTTAGTTTTATGGATGCTATTTTTAACCAACTGGGACATCATTAACACTAAAAAACATCAGCTTCGCAATGTTATGTAGGCAATCGCTGCTCAAGCTAAAAAAAGAAAGATGACGTCGACTGTGTACGCGCCGAAGACCGATGATTCGTGCTAGTTGGTTTTCGGAATCCCGGTTTATTACATTTATGTCAATATATATATATATATATATATATATATATATATATATATATATATATATATATATATATATATATATATATATATATACTACAGCAGTACATATTAGAACAACATAAAGTGTAACATATTTAATGTAGATAGAAGACGAAAGAGGAAATTCTCAAACGGTACCAATATTTAAATAAATAATTTATTTTCAATTTACTATACCATACTATCACAAAAAATAGCGGCGTTGACATATGCTTTACCAAACTAGATCCATTTTATAAAAATTCCACATTGTTATCTTAATGACCACAGACATAACTACTTGTTTGACGTATATTAATTAGTGTAAAGGTTGTTATGTCACGGTGTGAAATATTGTTTTGTGCGTGAAGTTCTCACAAAACATACGTAGTTACGCTGCTTCCTATTTAACACACAATACTCACCTAATATTATGTTTGTCGCGCGGTAACATAGGTGTTATAGCGGTCGCTTTGTGGTGTATGTTTTTTTTCAAATATACTAGTGTGGCTTTGGTGGCATAACTTGTTGTTTGTTATTCTAAACCACCCGCGGCGCCGCACACCTCCGATCTTGGTTTCGTTGCCTGGCGACGCAACGTTGCGCGTGTCACAACGTTGCGCGATTCTTTGTTTCTTGTCGATTTGAACATACGTAATATCACTACTGCACAAACCTGCATTTATGTGCAGATTTTGCACATATTTGTTTAATTCCGTAGACTCCTAGTGTTTATAAAAAAAATCTCCCAATCTCCCAATCCCAACTGCATACAATAATTGTGCAAATAATTTGTGTTAACATTTGACTAGGTAACATATCGTTATTACGTGGATAACAAGTATACAAATCCTAAAAGCAAAGCATCATAAATAACATTGGCGTTGGCCAACCTACCAAGAATTAATAGCACTCCGTCAGTCATCCATTTTTAATTCATAATCCACTTGTGGCAATGGTGATATGGATAGTGTCGCAACTACTAGTGACGATATTTGATTTCGATAGTAGGAAGAGGACAAATGCCAAAATGACATCTTGAACACTGACTGTGCAGAAATTTACATGACGATTTAGCCAAACGCTTCCAATATCCAAACCATTGTCTTGTTTTGGTCGGGTGAGAAGCAAATATGTTTTACAAATGTAAAAGACGTTTGACATATGGGTTTGCTTGTGTGTTTTTGTGTCGTAAATAACATTTAATATGACCTTGACTGGTTTTTTATAGCAGCTACATTGACGAATATGTGGTAGTTATTGTAATACGAAAACTTATATTTTAAGAGTTATCATGTTTAATATTGATAACTAAAGATTTGAAAAAAATGAGTCGAAATATTGTTAAATTGTGAATGGCATAAGATAGAGTATAACAAAGCATTAATTATTGGCCATGTGATAGTAGTGCTGCTTGATATGGTACAAACGTGATAGCGTACTGTCACATACAAGAATAAAAGTCATTGTAAACCAAGTCATTGTACTGAATTTATTGAGGAAACTACTCGGCTCAAACTACATTAAGTCATAGTGATCTACATTTATAATATATCAAGACGCATGTCAGATAAATGGTGATATATGTTAGGAATATGTAATCCTAACATTACGATAATTTACGTCTTCAGTTGTATGACTTCGTTGATGAAGTTATCTTTACGGAAGAACCATCAGTTCGATGATGTCTCCCTTAGACAGCACACGCTCGTACACTCTGAGCTGCAAACAGAAATAATACATACGATTTACCACGAAACTTTTGACGCGCGTTGCTAGCTTAAAGAAAATATATTTAGTTTAAACCTTGCATGAATCAATACATACATTTGAAGAAAAAAAATTAAGTAGAAAGTGGCACATGTGAAGACAACAATTGCAAAAACGACCAGAGTCCACATTATCAACAAAGAGTTAGTGTTGTAGGCCAGGCGAACAAAGCTAGAACGATCACTGTCCTGGCGAACAAAGCCAGAACGATCACGGTCATGGAGAACAAAGCTGGAAGGATCACGGTCCTGACGAACAAAGCTAGAACGATCACTGTCCTGACGAACAAAGCTGGAATGATCACGGTCCAAGCGAACAAAGCCACAAGGATCACGGTCCTGACGAACACTAGCTAAAGTATATGGCTCATTGCCAGATAAATTTTCTATGATGCTGCACCTTGAATGCATTTAGCTTAGAGGTTTCATTTCAGGATAATGCAGTTGAAGTATAGGGCTATGGGTAGTAAGTAAAACGATCAGAGTCAAACACTCCCATTAAACAAAATTGTAGGTCAAAATGGAAACGTGTGAAGCTGGTCGTTTTGTCTTTGTGGTTTTACTATTTATTATATAGATAATTGCTACTGATAATGTGCTGTCTACGGTGATATACATTATCCTGCACGGTGCGACGCCCAGTGCAATAAATATATGTATCGCACTGTTATAAACAACAGTGCGATATCAGTACGCCGGTGAAACAATTAATTCAATCGGCGCGCGCCATATAATGCGTATATTACCGTTCTATTACATTAAATGTATTCACACGTTAGTTATGAATCCACGTTATCTATGAATAGATAACATAAATACCTTATTGAATGATAATGCGTTTTATGCAGTAGTTGCATTAGAATGTGTTGAGGGGCTTACACGCTTCCTGAATTCAACATTCTGAAGCAACTCATACATAAATCGCAGTATCGTTCAATGAGTGCATAATACTATACACGTGATCTGACCTCGTCAAGACAGCCGATGAAGTAGTCCCCGTTGCAGTCGTTGCCGATGTGCATCGGAGCGTCATTGTTCTGCATGTAGCCTGCAGCAACAAACAGCCCCGGATATAATTTGTAGAAATAAACCACATTTAGCAGCATCGAGAACAATTAGTAACAAATTAAGAAGCGCATCCGTCATCATCACCATAACCATTATCGACATCATCATCACCAACCATTTCCGTACATATTCATAAGCAATTTACAATTGATAATATACGCATTTGTTTTTTTTCAAGAAAAGAATATAAAGATATTACTTTATTTAGCTTAATTCATTGGGGTGGCTGCTACGATAGCGATACAAATTTGGTCTCCTTGATCCATTCAAACATGTGTCTTTTTCATACCGCAGTTAGTAGACAGTGAGTGTACGGGTATTAAGGTTTTATACATAGTGTTGAATATATATATATATATATATATATATATATATATATATACATATATATATATATATATATATATATATATATATATATATATATATA
The DNA here is from genome assembly GCA_033239005.1 of Lamellibrachia satsuma. Taxonomy (NCBI): domain Eukaryota; kingdom Metazoa; phylum Annelida; class Polychaeta; order Sabellida; family Siboglinidae; genus Lamellibrachia; species Lamellibrachia satsuma. The sequence goes on from BSQZ01000003.1 coordinate 7,043,921, forward strand.
TATATATATATATATATATATATATATATATATATATATATATATATATATATATATATATATATATATATATATATATATATATATATATATATATATATATATATATATATATATATATATATGATATGTGATATATGACTCCTACCAGAAGCGCCTTGTTGGACCTTCAGAACTCCATCAATATACAGCCGTAGACTGAGACCGTCGTACACCCAGGCAGCGTGATGCCAGTCGTCGTCAGTCACCTGCAGCGTGGAACATTGTCATAGGCCTACATTTGCAAAGTCTGGTCGTTTCTGTGGTAAACTCATGAAGAGTCGTTGTGATTCGAGAAACCCCCTCAACATAAGGAAGCAAGCATCAAGCAAACTAGATGACTTTTTATAGTATTGGTTGTTGTCTTCACGTGCTGCATAACGACCTACATTTTGTCAAGGCTGGTCCGATTACAGAACAATGACACATGAAGACGCATATTTGGAGACCTATTTACAAATCACTTTATCATATTTAACAAGGTAGTTACCCCATGCATCTAACCACCTGTCAGAAGTGGTCATCAAGAGTCCAACTTTTGATCATTATTATTTTCATACACAGTGTAAGCTTTATCTTCTCTAGCATCTCGATCACCCAAACGTGTTTAATGATCCACATTTTGTAAGCGTTATCTTACCTTAACCTGTTTAAGAAAGTCCACCTGGCCTCAATGTAAACATGATATTCGGGTCGAAACAGTCAAATGATACAGATAACGGTCAACTTTTTTTATTAATACAAATATTGTGGTTTATTAAAGTACGTCCGGGTATTCAATATTATATGGTAGATATATTGTATACTATACTACTTAAGATTACGATAAAATCTATCAGACTGTAGGATTTTAACCTGTAATATTATGTATATTATAAATAGTAATTTATATGATTCATTCCTTTGTATGCCTGGGTATTATTATTATTAGTAGTAGTAGTATTGTTGTTGTTTGTTTGTTTGTTTGTTTGTTTTGTTTGTGTTGTGTTTCTATTGATTTTGTTTGTTGTTACTAATATAATAAGCTTCACTTTTAACCAAAATAATGAACGGCTCATTTTCCGCGATGCAAGAATAATTAATTATTGATTAAATGTGTATAAACAACATACCCTTCATATTAATATTCCTACTTAGGAATGTATCACCTGATTTGAATACAATGATCGCTACTAGATGGACACGTTGTAATTGTGTTAAATTAATCAAGTAGTACACGGACCTGTGCCGGACTAAGTGTGATTGGGACATCAGTCATGATGCTTCCAGTGGCGGCTGAACTAACGCACGACAGGCTGAATCCGGCACGCTGCTGACAGTTGTTGTTGTTAGCGATGGCTGCTTTAGGAAACAAGTCTCCGTGACGTTGGTACCAGACGGCGATCGAGAACTTACTGACGTGGTTCTCCGCGAACCATGTGCGAAGGAAGGCAACCTGGATATATTAAACACACTTTGAACTAGGAAATACAAAATATGTTAGGGTTACATCCACTTGCGGTATTGATATTGTCGTCAAACGATTTTAAATGTGTACTTCCATGTATATCTCCATTTGCCATCTGTGTAGTATGCATGCGTTAGCGTGCGTCTGTGCGGGTGGGTGGGTGGGTGTGTGTCTGTCTGTCGGTCTGTCTGTCTGCGTGTGTGTATGTATATATATATATATATATATATATATATATATATATATATATATATATATATATATATATATATATATATATATATATATGTGTGTGTGTGTGTGTGTGTGTGTATGTATATATGTATGTATGTATGCCTCTTTCACACTGCCTGCCTGTATGTCTGTATGTATGTATGTATGTATGTCATTATGTTTGTCTATCTGTCTGTCTGTATGTCTGTCTATATATCTTTCTCCACACATACACACACAACACACACACACACACACACACACACACACACACACACACACACACACACACACACACACACACATACGCACTGATATACTGACATACAGATATATTGAAATAATTACATACTGACCGACAGCAGACATACAGAAAGACAGACAATATGACATACTGGCAAATATGCATACATACATGCAGACACACACACACACACACACACACACACACACACACACACACACACACACACACACACACACACACACACACTTCCCTCCCTCTGTCCTATTCCGTCCGTTCGTCCGTCCGCCTCTACTTCCCTCCCTCCCTCCATACCTCCCTCCCTCCTTCCCTCCCTCCCTGCCTCCCAGTCTAACTGTCCCCTTTACATTTTCTTAGAATATCTTAATGCAACCTATTAACAATCGATTGTATTCATTATTACCACTAATATTAAGTTCTACATTTGGAATTAGGAACACGTTATGTAAATTGTCTAACTTGACATTAATTGTTATATAATTATTAGTAAGATATTATTCTCACGCCTACTCCTGTGATACAAACAAGTCTCCTGTCGTCATATCCCCTGAGTCCTTGGGTACATTCATGTCCTTCTTCATTTTTTTAAATTTGCCTCCCCTGACCTACCTCGAAATGCCTCCACTGACCTACCTCGAAATGCCTCCCCTGACCTACTTCGAAATGCCTCCCCTTACCTACCTCGAAATGTGTTTGTCCGCTGAAACAAGCGACGATGCCTTTACGCATCGGGTCAAACCTGCGCTCGACTCCCTGGCCGTACTGCGTGGCGATGGCTTGATGACAGGTGACGTCATTGTAGTGATCCTCGTAGGAGAAGTACAATAGAAGATCATCGGAACACATCGGCTTGACTGAAGACGAAACGACTTCATCGTGAACGGAGTCAAACACTCAACTAACTTTGGCAATTTGGGTATAATTTTGCTTAATTTTTTTTAAATAATCAACGATAAATGTCTAGATTCTTGTGCATTTTGAAGGAATTAATCCCTTTAGCAAATTAACATTTTGGCATAGTGTTTAAGATATTCTTTATTAATAATAATAATAATAATTGACTTCTATGGCGCTTATATCCTCAGGAACCTGAGCTCAGAGGCGCGACAAAACAGAATCAGTAAGCGTAATCGTAAACAAGGACGTGCAAAAGTCAGTAGCAGATCGAGGGACAACCGAACATTTATGGTGGGAATGCAAGTTGGAATAGATATGTCTTGAGTTTTTTCGGAAAACAGCAATAGTTTCTTATGTTTTCAAAGTGATAGGGAGTTCATTCCAGACCCTAGGCGCAGCGACAGAGAAAGCACGTTTACCCAAGTTAAGTTTTGTTTTAGGTACAATAAGTTGTTGTGAAGTTGATGATCTTAGCTGCCTAGGGATATTTGAAAGATGCAGGAGACTAGCCAAGTAGGATGGTTGTTGTGTAGATAGAGCACGATATGCAAGAGTTGACAGCTTAAAATTAATTCGGTAAGAAACTGGAAGCCAGTGTAACTGTTTAAGTAGTGGTAGTGACGGTGAAAACCGAGGCGCCCTGAGAACCACACATGCCAGACAATTTTGTACTCGTTGGAGTTTAGCCAAGTCTCTTTTAGCAATGCTATTTAGTAGTGAATTGCAATAGTGAAGGCGGCTGCTAATTAATGCCGTTGATATTATTTTAGCAGTAGATATAGATATGTGACGCCGAATTCGACGAAGATCACGAATATGATAGAAACAGGATTTACATACTTGAGAGATATGCTGGCGAAAGTTGAAGTCACTGTCAAAGATAACACCTAGATTGCGAACAGTATCTGATGGGAATGTATCACTGCCAAGCAGTTTAACTGGCAAATGGTTGATGACTTTATTTCATTGTTGTTTCGTGCCAATAATAATAAGGTCTGTTTTGTCTGGATTAAGCTTTAGCTTACTTGATTCCATCCACGACAAGATATCATTAAGACAATCACTTAAAGTCGAAAGAGATTCTTGTACATATGATTGTGAAAGTGATATGTAAACCTGTGTGTCATCAGCATAAAGGTGATAGCTGAGATTACGATTAGCAATAACTTGGCTGAGCGATGTAGTGTATAAGCTGAACAGAACAAGGCCAAGGACGGATCCTTGTGGCACTCCAAATGGTAGATGTTGTGGGCTAGATAATGTGCCAGATACATTAATTCTTTGATATCTGTCTGATAAAAATTATTTGAGCCACCAAAGAGCTGAGCCAGAAATTCCAAAATATCTATGGAGGCGTTATAAAAGGATTGAATGATCAATTGTATCGAAAGCAGCTGAGAGATCAAGTAAAGTGAGTGCTGTGACTTTGCCATTGTCCATGTTATCCACTATATCATTGTGTATCTTGAGAAGAGCTGTTTCGGTAGAGTGGAATCATTTATAAGCAGACTGTAGATCATTTTGATAAGTGATGGTTGTAGATATGTTCATGAAGGCGATTAGCAACTACTTTTTCCAATATTTTTGACAGAAAACTAAGATTAGAGATAGGACGATAATTCGTTAGGGCACTTTTGCACAAAGTTTGTTTTTTAATAAGAGGATTTACAAGAGCTTGTTTGAAATCCTGTGGAACAACTCCACTCTGCATTGAAAGGTTTATGATAGTAGTAATGGGAAAAATGAGTTGATCGATACAGTTTTTTAGTAGAATTGTTGGACATGTGTCAAGATCACACGATTTGTTAGGATATTTTTTTAATAATGATGAGAACTTCATTAGTAGTTGCAGGTGTCAAACTCTGTAGTGTTTTTTTAGAAAGTGGTGGTTCAGGGAAATCATAGTCATTATCATTAATGACAAAATTTGATCGAATACGAGAAATCTTATGTGTAAAGTATTTTGAAAAAGAACTACACAATGTATCCAATGAAGAATGTTCAGGCAGTGCTTTTAATTTCTGCCAATGAAGAATTGTGTTAACAGATTTCCACGTCTGGCGAGGGTTTTCAGAATTTGTTGTGATAAAATGTGTATAGTAATCAGACTTTGCTTTTGACATCATGTGATTGCATATATGTAGCTGTTTAGTATAACGGGATCGATCAATTGGAGAATTGTATATTAGTATGGTCGCTCATGTTTTTGTTATTCGTGTTGTTTGTGTTGTTGGTCAGGTGTTTGTTGTTGCTCAGGTGTTTGTTGTTGCTCAGGTGTTTCTAATTATTTAATGAATGTATTTTCCGGCGTCTTACTTTCGGATACTGGAACACAGACGCAGCTCGGGGGAAAGAAGACCATGCCTTCGAGACACCGATACAAGTCATTCGGACTACCGATCAAGCTGAAGTACCCATCGCTGCCAGGCACGGGCTCGTATGGGCAAGGGGCTGGATCGAGAGACAAAAGCAAGCTATTAGTGGCTAGAGTAGTGGTACTGGTAGTACCGATGTCGAAACTATTTGTAAATATAACTATGCAATATGCAATTTACTTGTAATGATTCTATATCAACCATGACTATGTTACAATACTGAAAGTAGATAATAAGTAATAGTTATTATAAATATCACCTGAACCTTAATTATATATTATTGTTTTAGTTCATATAATATTTAAATAATAGTAGTTAACATTCAACAATTGAAATGTTATTATGCTAATATTGAATGCACACAATCATTAGAACTTATCAGGCAAATGTTCATTAAATAAATTGCTATTTTTTTATGCCTAGTCACCTTCTGAAGTCGACACAGGTACGTATGTATTTACTGGAACGTTGACCTCACATCCGTCTGGCGGACTTCTCACGCATGTGTGGATGTCCTGTTGCCACCACAGGTCGCCGCATGTCATGTGATGCTTACGGTATTCTGCGTCACCGATCTTCTCACAGAGATAGAACATGTGACAGTTGACACTGTCCGGCAGCCAGATTTGACCATTTGTGTAGTCGCACATGGAACAGTTGCCTGAAACTGGATAAGTAGTAATAGTTATTTCGTGTCCAGGTCGTTACGAGTCAGGATTTAAAGGTGCTTTCCTAATTCAATTGTTTTCATATATATATATATATATATATATATATATATATATATATATATATATATATATATATATATATAGTGCAAAGGTTAAAATCAAATCATTGACAGAACATGGACAACATTCGGCGAGAAAAGGTCTAAGCTATGAAATCAGGATATTCCCCATAAACATGGGCTTTGTTAAACCGACTTGCGGTTTCTACTCAATTCGATTTTTTCATTTAAAATATTTTTTTTAAAGCATCAAACCTACCTAGTATCTGCAACAGTAACATGCTAACTCGTTTGTCCAACTTGTGTGTATTTTGTGTGTGAGCGGCGAGAGGATGGAAGTCACGCCCAATATCGGCATTGACCGCAAAATGTCTACCATTTTGCATATCCCCAATTTTTAGCCTTACCAGATCTAAAGATTTAAATTCAACCATGTTGATGATTTGAATAAAAATACGCATTTTTTTAATTAAATCGGCTGGACGTTACTTAAACTTTCCACACACTGCCCACCGAACCGGGTTCGCTACAGGCTGAATCTATTGAGAATGGAGTTTTAAGCTATTCATGCGCTATATGTTTAAATATCAACGGAGCTAATTCGGTATGGGCTAAATGGATTGAGACAGCAATTTTCAATATTATTTCCTTGCCATGAGCAAGAGGGAATTTATGTCATTGTTTCGGAACATTAAACAATGGCTGGGCTGGAAAATGACATGTACATTAGAAACACAATTATATGCTACAAAATTATTGGCATAATTGCATTTGACATACACTAGAGCCAATGTCATCTTCCAACTTATGCAACATACCAAACACTCGCTCGTTATCAAGACTGGTCCGATTGTGGGAAAACGAAACTTGTAGAGGCATTTTTTTTCGTCATGTTTACAAACCAGTTTAACATATTTAACAGTATAGCTACCACAAGCAACATACACCACGTGTGGTATAATGATACGCATATGTACATTATATATTAATTATATATATATATGGTTACACAACTGCAAACAAAGGCAAAAAAAATCACTGACACTTGCCAACTTTGCATATCGTGTCTATCATGGATTGAGCCAATCCTTCCACAACGTCGAAGCTTTCCGAGGTGAACACCAAAGCCGGGTCGGAGGCAATGGCCGCAATCCGGGGGCCCATATCGGAATTTACACCTTGAAATCACGAGAAACGATATACTCATCGTGGTTACTAAGATATGGAAATCCAGAAAAATGTCAATACCAACTAAGCTACGCATTTTTAACTAAACTGTTAACGCCGTGCATATGTGTGGACCAGATACATGCCGCTTCTAAGGACATGGTGGTCAGAAACAATTTGCAATGAAGTAATGTGGATAATAACAAACCAGGAACGAATAGAACATAACATTAGAAGGATCAAGTGGAACTGTGTTGGCCATACTCTCAGGAAGGTAACACAACACATCACGAGACTGACGCTCACAAGGGACCATCGGGGCGAAAGGAAAAGGGGAAGGCCAAAAAGAATCTGGCGCAGAGAAGCATACGCGGATATGTCAAGAGCAGAAAACAAATGGAAAGAGCTGGAAGCACAAGGCCAAAACCGTTTCCGGTGGAAAGTTGTCGTTAATGGCTTATGCTGTGCCATGAGTGAAAAGGCTTAATTAAGTGAGAGTCGCTTTCCAAACATGAAAATGTAAATCGTTGAACATTTTACAAATGTGTAAATCAATTAATCTTTATCGCTCCTTTCGAAACCGTTTGGATATGATAATGAGAGGAATAAAATATACTCACCTATGACAAATACATCTATTCTATCGTTTGCTGCCTCTCGTGCCATCCGCAAAGTGAGCTCAGGATCAAAGCTGATATCGACAGCGTCAGTGATCAAAACAGCAATCTGCTTCCCATCAGATCTTCTATGCCTGAAAACGAAAAAATATCGGTAAAAAATTCACAAATTCCTTTAGAAACACTGCTTCTGCCGCCGACGCTTCATTCATGAGTGTAGCCAAGTATAAATGGCCACTGCTAATGTTACAGCAATCGGTGTGTGTGTGTGTGTGTGTGTGTGTGTGTGTGTGTTTGTGTGTGTGTCTGTGTGTGTGTGTGTGTGTGTGTGTGTGTGTGTGTGTGTGTGTGTGTATGTGTGTGTGTGAGTGTGTGTGTGTGTTTAGGTGTGCGTGCGTGCGAGCGTGCGTGCGTGCGTGCGTGCGTGTGTGCGTGCGTGCGTGCGTGCGAGCGTGCGTGCGTGCGTGCGTGCGTGCATGCATGCGAGCGTGCGTGCGTGCGAGCGAGCGTGCATGTACATATATTCACCGTTCGAACATTTTCCGCATCTCCACTAGACCGGACGGGAAGTTGGTGTCTCCGGCCATGTAGTCGATGTCCCAAATCGCGGACAGCAGATCCGGCGTATTCGCGTATTGGCCAGGATAGATATCATAGCGAGCCAACGACGAAAAGCTGATGACGCCGACACGTGTTTGGTCCGCACCGACCTTAGGTGAACCAGTAACGATTCCACTTAACAACTTCACTTTAAAACAGCTACGTAAATATAAATATTTCGGCAAATAGTGAAACAAATGTTGGTATGTGTATATGTTTAAGTACATACTTCACTATATGTTTGCTTTACAAAGGTGCGAAAAATATTGAAGTATAAAAGAAAATCAGGCAGTTCACAAGTACTAGTCGGATAAGTTATTATAATAATTATTATTTAGTTTTGATTAGTTACCATAGAGGCTGAAGAGTCCACACAAGTTGCGGTATTTGTTATTAATATATCGACAAAATATGCAAATATCACAGGAGGGCGGATTACAGATGAACAATATATGAACTCTCGATAAGTCAATGGTGTCCTTACCAACTTGCTAACTGGACATTTTCCTTGTATGGCAATCTTATTAATTTTTCTTTAACTAATGGTATGCTTATGAACAGGAAAAAGTTAATTTTCTTCGTCACCAATGCGATGGTGACTGGTACCTTGAGACTTTGAACGACGTCCATGACGAACTGTTTTTGAATGAACCAGTTCAAGGCGCCGTAGCTAGCGGAGGAGTCCAGGAGGAATATCACTTCAGCTTTGCAGTCTCCCTTAACTGGAAATATAACCCAAGTATTAACATCCCGTCTACAATGTATTATGTTCAACTATGGCATATCAACACACTTGGTGTATTAAGTAGTCTGGCCACATTAACAGGCACAATGGATTGAATGCAATGCTGGTGGGAATAGTGGCTGGAAAATGGCAGTGGAAAACCACGACAAAAAAGATGGGAGACGGGAATAGCACATTTCTTCGGAACGCTGACAGCAGTGGCATAATGGCTGGAGAGAGACATCGGTAGCGCAAATATATTCGGGCAGCCACGTCTCTAACAGGATATGCTTGAAAAAGAAGCCTTTGCTTTAAGGAATTTAAAACATCGCCTTCGCTAAGACATCATTTAATATTATGCCCAAGCATATACATCAATGCAACTCCGACCTTTTTGAGAACATTTTGTGTAACTGCAATATTTTCCAGAAATCATCAAAAAAATCCCACGGATGATTGTATTCGCTCGAACCCCCCTTTTCAGAACCCCGAGGACTGGCGTGAGTACACAAAGCCTAATATTACAACAAGGCACGCACACATGTCGCGTGCAGATGCACTCCATGCGTGCACTTTTAACAAGGCAAGTGTTGTATGCCCTACTATTGTGTCTTGAATCCGTACTCATATGCCTCCATGCTCTAATCCGGTGCTTTGAAGTCCAAATCATCTGCACCGATACCGTAACAGCGTACCTAGTTACACTAGCACTGTGACTTTGCATGCTAGTGTCGTGAACTCTGGCCTTGCGAGAAGGTACCTTGATGTCCGAAAATCGTTGGAGTTTAGCCAAGTCTCTTTTAGCAATGTTATTTAGTAGTGAATTGCAATAGTCAAGGCGGCTGCTAATTAGTGCCGTTGATATTGTTTTAGCAGTAGATATAGATATGTGACGCCGAATTCGACGAAGATCACGAATATGATAGAAACAGGATTTACATACTTGAGAGATATGCTGGCGAAAGTTGAAGTCACTGTCAAAGATAACACCAAGATTGCAAACAGTATCTGATGGGAATGTATCACTGCCAAGCAGTTTAACTGGCAAATGGTTGATGACTTTATTTCATTGTTGTTTCGTGCCAATAATAATAAGGTCTGTTTTGTCTGGATTAAGCTTTAGCTTACTTGATTCCATCCACGACAAGATATCAGTAAGACAATCACTTAAAGTCGAAAGAGATTCTTGTACATATGATTGTGAAAGTGATATGTAAACATGTGTGTCATCAGCATAAAGGTGATGACTGAGATTACGATTAGCAATAACTTGGCTGAGCGATGTAGTGTATAAGCTGAACAGAACAGGGCCAAGGACGGATTGGGTGGAAGTCCAAATCATCTGCACCGATACCGTAACAGCGTACCTAGTTACACTAGCACTGTGACTTTGCATGCTAGTGTCGTGAACTCTGGCCTTGCGAGAAGGTACCTTGATGTCCGAAAATCGTGCCTTGCTGCCACAATCATGTGACGCTACGCTATAATCATGTGCATGGACACCATGTGCATCGTTACCCTATATAATGGGCTTAGACTAGCTTAAATAAACCATTTTGTACAACAATACGGTGTTAAGGATACCCATCCATTAGGCACAATCGCATATAGTTTTATCGTATTACCGTATGAACTTCAATTTGATGCGATAATCTTAAAATTCCATCCTCAACTAATTCAGCCTATTGCTGAAGTAAGTAAGTTTGTCTGATGATTTGAAAAATAAACTCCATGCACAAGTTGGACAAACGAGCTAACATGCCGCAGTGGATAGTAGGTAGGTTTGATATTTCGCAAAATGTATTTTAAATGAGACTACAAAAAATCCATCTGAGATGGGACTTTTAAGTATCTTTCAAGACGCTGATATTGACGTTAGATAAGAACACTGTATTATACACAGACCTGAACTATATTTAACACATTTATACATTGCTTACCTCACAATGAATAAGCCAACGTTTCGGAATTTCTATATATTAAAGGCTATTTTATATAACTTTCAGCTACGATTATAGGGAGTCACGAAACATTTTGAATGACTTATTTTGTTAATAAGCCTATTGCCCACCTGGGTCGCAAGAATGCATGTTGCACGCGATCTCTTGCGTGACTATGGGATTTGTCTTCGTCTGACGAGAACGCATGCCTCCTGCGCATCGCGCGCTGCAGTTCGACCACGTGACGCCGTAAAACGGATCTGTACAAGTGTCGGTATCTTACTTGACTGCTACTTGTTATGAACACAAACATACACGCACGCACGCACGTACGCACGCACGCACACAAACACAAACACACATTACAATTGGAGTTATATTATCAGCCAATACAATACTCCGCTCCGATTTTAATACGTTACACATGCACCTCAAGCGACAATTCGGAGCTATTTTCAAATGTTTTTGTCATTATAATTAACAAAACTATTCATTCTTGCGATTTAGTAGGATGTTCGTGTACATCTATGTAGGTTTGCCTTTGATATCTGAGGCGCTAGCAATAATTCTGTTTAATCGAAACATAGTGAGATAATTATGGCGACGTCATCAATTAGTTACAATGAACTGCTAATAGCAAACAACGCACACTTATATGAATTACTATCACTCCTTTAGGATACTATCACTCATAGAGAATGACACTGAACCGGCCATGTTTAGCGAAAAGCTACAAGTATTTGTAGAAGAACAACCGTGAAGAGAATGTTCTAACGTGTCATAATTAATATCAGATAGGCTCAATTTATACGAAATGAATATGAAAAGAGACAGTCGATACAACGGCATTGAGGACGGACCTTAAAGTAAGGAAGTAGCGAAACTGACCACGTACCGTCACACGGCATCATGTTGCACATCATCGATATCTTGTCACAAGGTATGCCATTGCAATACTTCGTTCTCTCCTGGTTTCCGCCTCCACAACTTCTGCTGCATGTCGACCATTCGCCCCACTCTATAAGAAATTGTTTATTCGGCAAGATATATAGCATAAATTAAGACTTACAACAGACTACACATTTACCGAAAAGGAATACATCTATCAATATTGATGTACATTATATAAGTATGAAATCGTGTTGGCTTGGGAGACTGCCACTAAGATTAAAATTTGAGCGCTAACGTGATAACCACCCATGCAAAATTATAAATTAAACAATAGAGGGGTTAAAGTTAATTAACTGCGTAGTGTACAAGTATTATGAGTATAAATAAAGTGCAATAATAAGGCAGTAAATATATAATGTATATTATTATGAAGAGGAACTAAGATAACAAACATTTAACATCAATTAGTTGTCGCTTAAGTGATACATACAACAATTCAGGATAGTATAACTTGAGCTATGTGGTGACAAACATATTTTTTCGCGTAGGAACTAAATACTGGCAATGATTAATGAGTGAGAATGAATTATAACAATTACCATGGCAGGAATGTTATAAATTGCAAGGGCAATGTTAAACATGGGTGATTTCCTGACAAGTTCAGTGTTCCCTCTGTCAATATATCAGCGAGTCCGAAGCAGCGATATTTAAACCTGGTTAATAATGGGCTTTGCAAATATAAATAATTCAAATAATACAACGGGCGGGCGAGTGGGTGGGTGCGTGAGTGGGTAGGTGATGGGTGGGCGGGCGTGTGGGTGGGTAGGTGGGTGGGTGGGTGTTTGGGGGCAATGGTCCACTCGCATTGTCACGAAATATATTGGAAATATATCTTTATAAAGGTATTTTTCTTGATTGAAATGTTGCAATAATAATATTTTAAAAAATAATCATATTTAACACTATTGAAACAAGATTTAAAAGTAATTTTAACGCGAGAAGTTATTCGCTTATTGAGATTCCAAAATGTTCTAAATAAATATATTCGAGTTTATTAGATTTTATACTAGCCTTTGTGAGAATTAATTATTTCTCACCTGCAAAATGCATGTACACAGTTATTTTAGTAACACTACTTTGTGAGCGCTATTTCGTATGCCTTACTTGCGTTTTATACACAAACAACCGATGTTCTATCAATATCTTCTTACGCTAGGCGTACATTGCTATACTTGTGTTGCGTGTCAAGCGATTGCACGACTAGCAAAGATTATCCTTCGTGGTTGTGCGACTTGGTCAGCGTGCATTGTACAACAGCAGTTGTAACAATTCGTGTGCGCCCCCTGGTGTTGTAGCATTGTGTAAACCCGGCACGCCTCAAGTGGCCTTTAATGCAACTATTGATGAAAATGCCCGTTACCGCGACTGAGATTCGGTGAGTTGCCAGTGGCGTGTCTGGGATCTCGTAGGGGGGAGGGGCACGCCTAGTCATCCATGTTAGCATGTAGCGGGACAACAAAAAAATAAGGGGAAAAATATGTAAGCCCAAAAGGGGCCACGGCCAAGAGGCCTCCCTCTAAATACTGTTTAAATTTGCGGAACAGTGTACATAGCACGAATTACCAGTTCTAAGTCAAATAAACACGCGTCTCGCAACAAAAAAGTTTAGTCATGTACGCCTAGCATTACATACTAACGGAGGGAGCTGTATAGGTATGTGTTAACGTACTTGTTTCTGATGGCCATGTGAAAAATGTTCCCGTTGTCGGGGCAGTTGATGTGGTCGTTTCTCTTTCCGTTGTGTCTGCTATATCAAAATGAAAAGTTCCTGTTGATACGAAAGTTGATGTGGTAGTTTCTCTTTCTGTGCTGTCTGCTATATCAACATGAAAAGTTCCTGTAGATACGGCAGTTGACGTGGTCGTTTCTCTTTCCGTGGTCGTTTCTCTTTCCGTGGTGTCTGCTATATCGACAAAAAAGGTTCCTGTAGATACGGCAGTTGACGTGGTTGTTTCTCTTTCCGTGGTCGTTTCTCTTTCCGTGGTGTCTGCTATATCGACAAAAAAGGTTCCTGTAGATACGGCAGTTGACGTGGTTGTTTCTCTTTCCGTGGTCGTTTCTCTTTCCGTGGTGTCTGCTATATCGACAAAAAAGGTTCCTGTAGATACGGCAGTTGACGTGGTTGTTTCTCTTTCCGTGGTCGTTTCTCTTTCCGTGCTGTCTGCTATATCAACATGAAAAGTTCCTGTAGATACGGCAGTTGACGTGGTTGTCTCTCTTTCCGTGGTCGTTTCTCTTTCCGTGCTGTCTGCTATATCAACATGAAAAGTTCCTGTAGATACGGCAGTTGACGTGGTCGTTTCTCTTTCCGTTGTCGTTTCTCTTTCCGTGGTGTCTGCTATATCGACAAAAAAGGTTCCTGTAGTTGGGACAGTTGCCGTGGTAGTTTTTCTTTCCGTGGTGTCTGCTATATCAACATGAAACGTTCCTGTAGATACGGCAGTTGTCGTGGTTGTTTCTCTTTCCGTGGTGTCTGTTATATCAACATAAAAGGTTCCTGTAGTTGGGACAGTTGCCGTGGTAGTTTCTCTTTCCGTGGTGTCTGTCACATATCGGGTTGATGCTGTCGAACTCGTCTCCACAGAAGAAGATGATCCTAGACGTTGGATAAATGATACGGTATGTTCTTATTTAAACGCCGTTTTAAATGGTAATGACGTAACATATAACATTATCTCACAACCATTTCAACGCTTCCGCAAGGTTGAACATGTAATTTGTATAAACTTAGAAAATGCTTAGGAAATTGATGTAATAAGTATTATCATAAAATTATACGGACTACATACATTTTATATTATTGTATATGTATCAGGACAGTTCGTTTTCATGATCAAACAATTATTTTAACATAACGTTTTTGTTTATCGGTATTGCCTCCTTATCAAGATGACGTCATCGTACCAGGACGTCATGGTCGTTAGTTCTGATAAAGCCATCTTGACAAGATGGCGAAAGCTCTATATGTAAACATAAACCTTTTGGATATGCTACAAAAAATTATTATTAATGTTATATATTTCTACCATTTCACAACATTAATACATTGTAATTGTACTTTCTATTGATAAAGTATTTGCAATGTAAATTATTGATAATAAAATTACAATATTATATTATTATACACCTATCTGCACGTACGTTAATTATAATGATGCACTATCACAAACAACACACAAAGGAACGGAATCGCTTATGTATACTTGCCAGTTCTGCGTGTCAGGTTTCTCAATAATTGCGTCAGTCCATCGAGAACATCGAAGGTTTCTGAGTTGAAAACGAAAGCTGTGTCGCTGGCAATGCCAGCAACGCGGGGGTCCATATAGGTGTCAACCCCTTAAAAATGAAATGAGCTTTATTTCAAGAAGATGAACATGTCACGTTTATAAGGTGATTTCCAATGGGTTATCCATCAAATACACCCACACTTTCAGAGTTATGTAATTTAAGATAAACTGTACAAGCAAAACAATAAACAAATATAAAAATATGCATACATACATAAAGCATGTCATTGCAATTCTAAATCAATTTACAATTCCTACAATTTAAAACAAAACAATATAAAATTGTAAATTAATTAATTGAATTTAGTACAACCCTCCCCCAAATCAATTGTGCAAGGTGTGCGTTTGTAATAATTTTCGCCCGGTTATAACACAAACTATAAAAGAAAAAGTTAGAGAAACGTAACTAGCATGTTCACACCTATGACAAATATATCTATTCCATCGCTGGCCATCTCTTGGGCGATCTGTAGGGAAGACTCGGGAGAATCACTGAGCATAGAGTCAGTGAGGACGACAGCAATCTGTTTCACGTCAGATCTGTTGTGCCTGAAAACGATGATCAATAACCTTTCGGTCAATAATTCATCAAATGATTCAGAACGTCAACGTTGCTGTCGCTGTCTTCGCTGCAGGCTCATTATTATTGAACTTTTCAAGTTGTTTACGTTCCTCGACATCAGCATTATTTAGTTTCGTCCACCATTGTTGCATTATCTTGATATTAATAATTAACAATGTTTAATTTGGTAATCAACTTGTACAGTTCAAACTCACTGTTTAAACATTTCCCGCATTGCGTGTAGAGCGTCGAAGAAGTAGGTAGCTCCCGCTATGTAGTCGATTTCCCAAATCGCCGACACTAGATCCGACGTCTTTGTGTATTGGCCGAGGTAGATATCCGACCGGACCGTCGTGGAGAAACTGACGACGCCGACACGTGTCTGATCCGCCCCGACCTTTATTGGAAAAGTAACGATTTCAATAAAAAATGTTACGCCAAATCAGCTACGTTTCATAACAGACAAAGATGGGCATATATCAATCTTTCACCGAACAATATCATACTAAAACAGTTACACTTAGTAATATACAAAGCTGTATATATATATATAGTATATATATATATATATATATATATATATATATATATATATATATATATATATATATATATATATATATATATATATATATATATATATATATATATATATATATATATATATATATATATATATATATATATATATATATATATATATATATATATATGTATATATATATATATACATATATATATATATATATATATATATATATATATATATATATATATATATATATATATATATATATATATATATATATATATATATATATATATATATATATATATATATATATATATATATATATATATATATATATATATATATAGAAAGCTATTTTGGTGTACATAGCATGGTCATTATAAATTGTATATCTTTTGGTATGACATTGTTCAATGAAATATTTATATATATATATATATATATATATATATATATATATATATATATATATATATATATATATATATATATATATACACACATATAAATATTTCATTGAACAATGTGTTACCAAAACAGGTACAATTTGTAATGGATAAAGCTATGTACACCAAAAAAAGCTTTGCTTCGTTGTAAGCAAAACTATATATTTCACTGAACAATGTATATCAAAAAGCTTCATAATAAGCAAAGTTGCGTAAATAGGTCTGCGGATAATAATAATAGTTTTGCAAAAACATATGCGTAAGCTAACCTGTCTATTTCCATTCAAATAGTATGAAGAGACGAGTTAATAATGCAAGAAAATAAAGCTATGCACTTTCGTTAGTCGGTACTTGATATCAGACAAGAATATAGTTAACTTCCATAGTCACAAATGCGATAGTCACCAATACCTTGAGACTTTGAACGACGTCGATGACGAATTGTTTTTGGGTGAACCATTTCAAGGCGCCGTAGCTGGCAGACGAGTCCAGGAGGAATATCACGTCAGACGGGTAGTCTCCAAGAACTTAACACATAACAAATGTCAGCATAAAATAAAAAAGTTACTAAAGAAACGACCAGGTCACATATTTTCAGTTGGAGCAATTTTTTTTAAATAGTTGTGATTTTACTCTGATCGTTTTATAAATGTTTCTTCCATAATATTATACTTATTATTTTATGAAACAACTAAACTAAATGCATACAAGGTACATTCATAATGTACCACATCGCATAACAATATATATGGCGAAGGAATATATACCACTTGGTCTTGCGTTCGCCAGGTCCGTGACCGTTTTATTGCTGTGCTCCATATCTAATACCATAGATTTGATAGTGGCCCTCTATGGCAGGCCGATAGGGCCCTCTATGGCAGGCCGATAGGGCTCTCTATGGCAGGCCGATAGGGCCTCTATGGCAGGCCGATAGCACCCTTTATGGCAGGCCGAAAGAGCCCTCTATGGTAGGCCGATAGGGCCCTCTATAGCAGGCCGATAGGGCCCTCTATGGCAGGCCGATAGGGCCCGCTATGGCAGGCCGATAGGACCCTCTATGGCAGGCCGATAGAGCCCTCTATGGCAGGCCGATATGGCCCTATATGGCAGGCCGATAAAGCCATCTACTGCAGGCCGATATGGCCCTCTATGGTAGGCCGATATATCCCTCTATGGCAGGCCGATATAGCTATCTATAGCAGGCCGATATGGCCCTTTATGGCAGGCCGATAAAGCCATCTACTGCAGGCAGACAGGGCCCTCTATGACAGGCCGATAGGGCCCTCTATGGCAGGCCGATAGGGTCATAAACGCGGTATACGTTACGCGTTGAATTATATCTCAACGCGTTGAGATTTCAACCATTGAGGACTCGAAGAAACTAACGCGTTGGGGGGAAGCACTCGAACAACCATAGCCACAAACTTAATAACATACAATTTACAGCATGTATCACCCTTATAAGAATAGTTCAACGCCTCGATAATTTTTTATATTCTTTGTTTAACTTTGTTATTATCGCCGCTGGGCGGTACCATTGCTCGGCGGGGGTTAAGCGGCATAGTAGCTTGAGTAGGCGCTCCCGGGCACCGCCTGCAAACAGTAGCTCAATACGGGCGACGACACATTACCGGAATCTCGAAAAAAACAGCAGTTACCTCGATCACTCGACGAGCGTACACTGCGTATACATCGGAAAGAAGTTTCCACAGGAGCACCACATCAAATTACCTATTCAGGAATCGTTGACAGTCAAAGCGTTGTTGTTGTTATCAGTAACAGTGTAACTTCATGAACCTAACGACAACAAAGGCGAAGCCGACCTGGAGAGTGACACTGTCACTGGGTGAAACCCGTAAGTCACAAGTCCTTTACGACTGTCAGTCGTTGTTTCCGAGTGGCCTGTCGAACCGGACTCTTCGTCTGTGGTTTCCATTTCCCCAAAGATAGACAACTATTAAGGAAGTTTAGCAAGTCATTTATCGCTAGTAGAACTGGTAAAACTGTCACAGGCGATGCACCTATCTATCTTGTCAACAAGTGAAAAATAGTTCCAGTATTCCGTTATCGCTTATTATCATAGGCTATCGTCTCGTGTGTTCGAGAAGCGTGGCGTTTTCCACGATTTTGTGTTTTATTGTCATTCATTTAACATTTTCATTTCGAGTGCGCAAAAACACTATTTTGTTGACGTGTATAAACACTACTATAGATAAACAGAACCATGTATGTTTCTTTTCGCTCCAGGATGTCTATTTACAAAAACAAAATCGAGAATCTCCATTGATTTCATATACGCGACTCAATCCACTCACTTCGTATACGCATGCGTAACAATATGACGATACGCAGCGATAACTTTTGTCGATTTGTATCGAACAAAATAAATTTTTCAGTTTGTCTCATACATTAGCAGTTGAGTTATTTCTCAACGCGTTGAGATATCAACCAATATGAACTCGAAGAAATTAACGCGTTGAATTTTAAACCAGTTAGGACACATTTAGCTACGCATTAGGTGGTGCATAAACACATAAAAGCAATTTATTCGATGTTATGTACAATTGCAACGCGTGTTTTCTACTATAATTAATATAGACCGTACCGAAGTATTCACCGCACGCGCATACATATATACATATGTATGTATATATATGTATATATGTATGCGCGTATATACATATGTATGTATATATATATATATATATATATATATATATATATATGTATATATATACATATATGTGTATACATATATATATATATATGTATATATATATATATATATATATATATATATATATATATATATATATATATATATATATATATATATATATATATATATATACCGATTACTTACTTGGATCACAAGATTGCATGTTGCACGCGATCTCTTGCACGACTGTGGAGTCTTCACCCGTCTCACGGGAACGTTTGCCTCCTCCGCATGGTGCGCTGCAGTTCGACCACGTGACTCCGTCAAACGGATCTGTAACAGCTGAACTCTTATTCTCGCTGCTTCGACCGAGAAAAAACACACATTGCTTAAAGGGACCCAATGGTGACGGTGAGTTTAAATGTGGTTTTTACTAAGTGTTCACACATGAAAACTGAATTTTACTCGCTGCTCCGATTTTATTTATTTTAGTCAAATCTTAAATTGTAGCGACTGAGCGGGAGTTGTTTAAGTATATATGTTTTTTATTGACAACTGTAGTACAATCATAAATATGTCCTAATTGGAAAATTTAAAGTGAATGTGCGACGATTATAATAATGAAATAAAATAAGGGCGACACAACTAAACGTAAACATGGAATTAAATAATTTAGATAATACAATAAATTAAGGATAATGCAATTAAAAGAGTATACATGGAATTAAGTAATACGACCAATAAATTTAATCATAGACCACGTACCGTCGCATGGCATCAGGTTGCACACCGTGTGCATTTTATTACACACGTGGCCGTTGCAATAAGCTAATCTTTCTTGCGAGCCGCCATCACAACTCTTGCTGCACTGCGACCACTCGCTCCACTCTGGACCTTCGTCAGATGCAAGAGTTAGTGTTGATCATCTTAATGAATTAGACTAGTCAGACTAGTATACCCCCTCAACTACGTTCGTTTTGAGAAACATCCCCTCCACGTATTATGCATGCATCTACTTTTCACCAAGTTTGATGTATGGAAGAGTCCACATTCCTTTTCCGTTCGAATTTCCATTGAAATGTGCACTAAAACTGGCATAGCATTCAATGCCATCAGTCTGATATTGACAGCTAGACGACAAAAAACTGTTTTAATAACGAACGTATCGAACGCAAGACATCTCAACCCCATGTGTGGGGGGACACCCTCCCCCACACACACACATCCTGCGCGTGACGTATTTTGTGGATGGCCCCGAGCATTGGTAATTGTTACCGTGACAAATTAGTTAGCTTTGTGTTGAAAGCCATACATATATTTCACTGGCCCACGCATTGGAAATTGAGTATCCGGTTTAAGTCAACGATTCAATGCTGATGTATGCGTTGAATGTTCAGTTGGTGTAGTTATTCACTGACACATGTAATCAATTACATGCAAGCGGTTGAAATTGGACACGCAGTTGGTGGGATTAGGTAACGATTTTATTATCTGATTGTGAAGATGATATTCAGTATGTCGCGTCGCGTGTACATGGATATCAATTGTCAATTACTTGACTGTGAGCCTAGCAACCAGGTAAGTCAAGCTAATAAATATGGCGCCATTGTCAGATATTTCGCTGTACTTTTCGTTGTACTAATGACCCACACGTTTGTCTTTGCGGCAAGAAAGAACACAGTGTAATGTTGCTTCAGCGAGAATATTATGATGGAAATTTTGGTCTGGCAGATGTGTACTGTTGTTCATTTATTGAACAATACTGTGTTTTATGAAAGAGTTGCCTTAGTTCTATTGGGCAAAATTCTGAGACAACGAGTTCATAAACCCATTAGTAGGGCGCCATATCACACCGGTTAGAATGCCGGACTCTCAATCGAGAAAACCGGGCTTCAAATCCCTCCCCGGTCGCTTCGAACCTTTGGTAAGTTTGATCACCCCGCGTTGCCACAGTTCACTCAGTTGTATAAATGAGTACCACACAATGGTGGAATTGTGAACGAATAGTCTTCGCGCAGTAATTGCAGCGTGGCTGAATGCTTCCCAGTGAAGTTGAACAGGTATGCCAGTGGGTGAAGTGTAAAGCGCCTCAAGGAGTCCTAACGATTGGATACCGCTCAGTTAATACAATAAAACGGTAATTTACCAGCGATTCTCAATATGTGACCAGCCGATTTCGGTAAATTTCGGCGTACTAATACACATCTTATCTGGGTCATGTTAACCGCCCTAGCTACTGGTTACTAGGATATAATTTAGTAGGTAGATCTTGTCGAATGTTATTCTGTTTGCGCCAACAAACTATAACTTTTGTGTTTAAGCCTTCCAATAAATATGACATAATTGAAAAAGGAAATCGGGAACTATTTATTGGAAGATTTCCTGACCTGGCCTGACCCGGGGCCGAGGCCGAGTGCAGCAGTACACAGTTCAATCCCAAATCAGTGACAGTTCGACAATATCAATGTAAACAATTATTAATTGTTCGTGTAATGCAATTGTTCGTAATATTATCTTAAGAAGACATGTACATTTGTGGATTTGCAAAGTTGTTGACATTACTGGCGGGTGATTTTGAGTGCACCAAACACGTTGCTAGACGAAGCGCTCGGCGTCGTCTGAAATTGCACGTTATATCATGTTTTTTGCTGCTTCAGGGAAGCATAGACTATTTTTAACACTTGCGAATTTCACATGTGAGATAATCACTAACCTAGGCCTAGCAAACGACTCTACAGCCGATTAAGTGAGGCATACAGTAGTCCGTACCAGTGCAATACCGTCACCGTAGACAGGATAGGCGAAGCACGGAGGTCACGATCATAATTATGATTGGTTGACGAAGCATGACGGAAGTCATGCTCATAAATAGGATCGTGACGTCAGACTTTATATCTGATAATTGACGAAAACGTACTTACTGAAATCTTCAGCCGAACCGAATATCACGTAAACTCGGACTGAAACATCACATTAACAATAATTCATAATCTCACAAATATTTACGACTACCTCTTTACTACAATGATGACGACGACGATGACGTTGACGGTGACGATGAAGATGACGATGACGGTGATGACGATGATGATGATAATGACGAAAATTATAAATATTACGAAAACAGTGATGACAGTGATGATGGTGATGACGATAAAATAAAATACAACTTAGGTAAATGACACAAGTTGAGGTTATATCCGTATCATAATTATGCCACATTTCCGGCGAAAATCAGGATAAAACAAAACCTATGGATCATCGTCGACAGAACAAATACTTTCAAAATCACGTGCCTGCGCTAAGACAACACGTTCTAGAATGAAGTAGCTATGCGTAAACGCAACATAAAACCTACGTATAATACTCACAGAAAACGACGACACTGACCAGGACGCAAGAACTCTGAGGGAATATCGCCATCCTGTGAAGGAAAGAAATGTCATGTAAACCAAACAGTAACATATTTAGCAAGATTGCCTTCCAATCCGAAAACACCAAATGACAATTGGACAAGGACGTCATTGTCTTATTGAGAGAAAATGTTGAGATATCTGTCAGCTTTGTCTTTACGCATATTCAATCTGCTACCTTCGACATATTCATCTGCTGTCCTCTCTGAGAATCAGAATAATTTTACTTGCTCTCCTCTATATTCGTTCTAATGTATATATATCCTTCTTATGATATGGTATCCAATAAATTTTGTTCTTTATGAGGGACGGATATTAATATCGTTGCTGCCAAAAATAGTATACAAATCGACTCGTAATAACATGTTACAAGAACATTAACATGTTATCTGTTGGAATTGTTGAATATTGAGGGGGTTGCCTCGTAGGTTGCGAGCGTAATTTGTGGGCCAAAGTAGTATCGAGCTCCCCAACCCAAATACCCCCTTCCTGTTCCGACGCCTGTAAGTAGGTCCCTCTATGCAGTAATACAATAACTTCACCATGGAAAACATATAATAGGCGGATGCTTTAATAAGTATTTTAATAAAACAAGTAAGACATGTAATTATTCGACTCGTACGATGGACAACGTTACAACAAAGGTATTAATTGTCATTGGTATTGAAAATGGGAACCAGTGTAGATAGTACTGTAATTATTTCTAGTATAGTAAA
>BSQZ01000003.1:7072500-7100000 GCA_033239005.1 Lamellibrachia satsuma
CTCGAAAATACTCTAGCCACATTTATATGTGGCTAACGTAGAGTTATGAGCTGAAATGGAAGAATAAGAATTGGTACAGCGTGACACCTTGTCCCGCATCTTCCTGAAAAACAACCCGAAGCTACCGAGAGACGATTGGGGGACGGCGTTCGGTTGCACGAAGTTCTGACCCAGAGTGACCTCAACGAATAAATTGGAATCTTCGAGATCCTCCACACCACCGTCAACGACGCACGAATGGAGAAGATCTGGTCTGCCATGCGAGTGGACCAGTCAATGCAGATCTTACCCAGATCTGTCCAGTCAGGTTGGCCCAAAGAACGTCGACGTTGCCCAAAGTATGTCAAAGAATACTGGAACGTTCGAGACGAATTCTCAATCATAAGCCCGAGCGATTCATCAGCCATTGTCATCAATGGTGATCGTATCATGAAACCAGCGGCAAGAGATACTAGAGCAGTTACACATCGGACACTTCGGAATGGAGAAAACCAAGCAACGATATACTTACTGGCCTCTTCTCAACACGGATATCGAGACGCTCATCGGAGGCTGTTCGATATACCAGGAACATAAGTGTACGAAGCAAAAAGAGCCAATGATGAACCATCCGATCCCAGCGCGACCATACCAGAATGGGGTCCCATATCTATTCGACTGCGAGGGAAAGAACTATATGTCTGCATGATTTCTACAGCCACTGCATCGAAATAGAGAGGCCCTACTCAACTGGAGCATCAATCGTCATCATGAAGATGAAAGGAAAGTTTGCCAGACACGGTATTCCAGAGAAGGTCGATACTGATAACGGCCTTCAGGTCGCCTGCACAAGGATCGTGCAATTCGCAAAGACATGGGGCTTCCTACTCGACCTCAAGTCTTCGATACCCGCAATCCAATGGGTTAGCTGAACAGGCAGAGAGAATCATCGTGAAGGCAACCGCAAGCAGAAGAAACCATTACATCGCTCTACTGTAATATCGCACGACGCCCATCTCAGACTATGGAATGTCACCTGTACAGCTGTTGA
Organism: Lamellibrachia satsuma; assembly: GCA_033239005.1. Taxonomy (NCBI): domain Eukaryota; kingdom Metazoa; phylum Annelida; class Polychaeta; order Sabellida; family Siboglinidae; genus Lamellibrachia; species Lamellibrachia satsuma. The sequence continues at coordinate 7,073,531 of BSQZ01000003.1, forward strand.
TGAGCAGACGTTTGAGGTCCACCCTGCCTGCAACGCACATATCGCTGCAACCTGCCCTCGTAAGTCCGGAAGACACTCACCAGCACTTCAATGAGAAGCAACAGAAACAGAAGAGGTATTACGACCGAAACGCCAAATATCGAGCGTGCATCTCAGTCGGAGACCAAGTACTGCTGAGAAAAAAAAGCGGGAGATTATCAACCTGCCATCGTCACCGAGAAAGCGAAAAAGCCACGGTCATACAACGTTCAGAAGAATGACGATGCGGTCTACATACACTACATAGACGACATGCCTCGCACCGTCATACACGACGTCCCGCCATACAAAGTCGACGTGCCTCATTCCACCATACCCGACGTCCCGCCATACAAAGTCCAATGTGCGCCGGAACTACCCGTAACATCTGCGACGGATGCATCAATCGAGACGTACCGGGAACGGCAGGACGAACCACCTGCGACGGATGCATCAGACACGCCGAACCACCTGCGACGGATGTCCGAATAGTGTCACCCGAGGAGAGCGGCCCAGCATTGCAGTCCAGGTATGGCCGGATATAGAAGCCAACCATCAATAACGATGCCTGAACATTACCCAATGAAAAGAGGGATATAATGTTTAGTGATACGCCGCCAGATGGCGACATTAGTCAGCAGTCACTTTGAACATTTATTGCGTAGATTATTCTGTTAACTTGATCGTATTATACCATACTATAATATTTCGTAATATATTATCTAGCTAATTTGTTGACTTTATATGTTTTATGTTTCACATACTCTCTGATAGCCACAGACTATATTACTTTTTACTAAGTTATTGTATTGCTCTGTTATATTACTGTGTTATATTACTGTGTCATGTTACTGTGTTATATTACTGTGTTATATTCACCAAAATTGTGATCTAATGGTAATGGTTCGCCATCCGAACCATACATATCAACGGAAATGTTGCTACTCCTGTCACTGCCGCTGTCGTCACTAAAACTTTCTGAATCGACGCTGGTCTCATTACAATCCTCTCTCTGCCATTTCGCTTCGTTGTCTGCGGTCCAGCTATAGGTTCCCGCTGCCACGTCACGGATCAAAGGTTACCCGAGGAACGTTCTCGCTGAGGGCAAAGTATATTGCTGAGGCGAGTTACAAATTAGTCGGGTTTGGTTGGTAGGGTTATCAGCTGTTGTTGTGTACTGCTATTACTGGTAATTTCGCGAAAATTTTCGTTACTTTCTAAGGTGACTAGCAATGTCAGTTCAAGCAACAATAAGAGTGTCAGCAGAAACAACAATGAAAGCATAATAACTCCCGTGTCATGTTCACTGTACGTTCCAGTAAGGAGAACTCATGACTTGATGAAGGAAGGGTGCATTAGCCCAAAGAAAAAGCCAAAGATCAGGAAATGTCAGACTCTTGAGGAAATCATTATCAAAGGTGCTGCGACTATATCAGCAACATATGCAAAACATATTATAATATTCATGAAGCTAGGGCGGTTGCATCTCAGAGAAGCAGAACGCACAGAGGTATATATGCACAGACTAAAGCTGTGAATTCACTACGTAAAAGGAAAGCCTGGTCGAGAGTTCAACATGTGAAATATTTCCTTACAAAATCAAATAATGCTGCATGTCTGTCTGGCAACCAATTGTGTAAAGATTGGATGGGAAAACAAACGGGTATATTTAGATACTCAGAGAGTATCTGCACAACGTGTACCAGAAATGTAGTATACACATTTTGTTGACTTGGTGTTTAGGGTTTTTAAATAATAGGTAATTGTATTTTTGTTTATTATTGTAAAATAGGTAATAATTTACAAAATTCCATTTTCTATGATACGAAGCTCTATATTCCGTTTTCTGCTCTCGCCAGGGTTTGCGAATCTTCATTTAGATACGAGATTTAAAAACCTAGGATTTAAATATACATTGTTCTCATCTGATATAGTTATCCTACTCAAAATACGCAGCCCTTTTAAACGGGTCTACAATCAGGTTTTCTATATTAAGCCTCTCCTTCTCGGCACGTTTCTAACAATGAATATACCGGTAATATTTAATTGAATTATCTCCACGAACAACTATGCTAATTTTACCAACTAGCAATAACAATGTATAACATAATGACTATAGCATGACATATATACAAGCCTACGTTGACATATGCCTATATGTGGTCGAATATACGGTATGTTCAAGTGTAACATGTAATACTTTTGTACGCTTTGTTAAAATGTAGTATAACTATGCTATATAATGTAGTCCTATTGGTGTATCAAAGCATACTGAAAAATCAATTGTATTATTAAAATTGAGAGCATTCGTTAATAGGTAATTATGGTCGGAGCAGTAACTGTATATGTTAACCTCTGGGCCAGTAACAACTACACGGATATATTAGGTTAACATTCACTATCAACATGTGAACGATTTTACAATAGCAGTGTTAATTCCGGTTATGGGCTCATCCTCCTTGTTCCCTGCTGTAAAGGGGTGAGTGTCAGATAAAGTATTGTCGAGCCACTCTTTCTGTTATTTCTTTCCATAGTTTTCTATCGGCCGCTCCCTCTCTCCATCTTTCATCCTCCCCCCATCTTCTCATGTCCCTCCTCACGCAGTACTCCCATCTCAGCTGTGGTCTTCCCCTTTTCCTGCGTCCTTGATGTTTTTCCACCTCTGCTCTCTTTGCTGTTATCTAGCAGTATATCGCAGCCCATGAAATTAAGTTGTTGTGCGTTCAACATGGTTTATATTTGCAAATCGTTATATTTTAGTAGCTATATTATATGTATATATGCCCAAGATCATGTTTTTTGTTTCCTTGTGACTTACTTTGTTATGATATCTAAGGAGAGACAGTCGACAATGGTTGAACTGAAATGCGGACGGGGTGCAGTTCAAACTGAAACATACATAGGTTACTAAATCATTAAGGCAGATATGGTAATAGTTCGATTATTGGATACACTAACAGTTACCTTTATTTAATAGAAAGCTATGGTGTGATTTCTTCTTTGAACATATGCATACATTTTTATGAAGATTTCTTTGAAACCTTCCCCGTCGTGGGGAGATGGAGATTTGTCCACGTGTATGGTACGCGTATACTAAATATAGCAATAATAGTAAAATAATAATAACAATAATAATAATAATAATCGTAATGGCAACTACAACAACAGTAATACTACTACTGATAATTATTATTATACATAATATATACCACTGGTTAAAGCCAAGTACTATTTGTTAGATAGCTGAGTGAACAGAGGCAGTGTGGAATGAACGAAATAACCCAAACTGCAGCTACATTTTTCAAACCCCTTTCCTCTCGAAAGAACCTCGACTGGGGTCATGTCGTCCTATGCCCTGTGCTTCGGCGCATAACTTAAATTTAGGTAGGACGTTATGATTTACATTGTTGAAGATTACGTTCAACTGGTTAATCACTGACATCATCAATGGCAGTGTTCCTTGAGTCCTTTATGAAGGAAATGAGACAGTTCAGTGGCATTAGTAATTTAATTCCCTCTCAATATCACATATGTCAGTCACAGATAAACATAAAATGGCAGACTGGCAGCTGAAAGTGTTACTGAACATCAGCACAGGGTCCTCAATGTTACTCAGTGTCATAGATGACAGTTGAAAGATTTAATCAACATGCAAACTCAGCATCTTAACATCAGCACAGATGAAAGTTTAGAAGGTCCACAATTTTACTCAAGATCAGATACAGGTGAAAAGTCATAGTCTGAAAAGTCAGAATCAGAATAAAAACTTAGTTCACTTCAACATCATCATCACAATGTACAGTCGCTGGATCAGTCATAGGTATTTCAGCTGAAGGGTTGGGTGGAAGCTCTTCCTCTTCAGCTTGAGCAACAAGCTGAGCATGTTGTAAGCTGGCTCTATCTGATGACTTAAACATGGTACGCCTCTTACGAGAGGACTGGATATTCCATGTGTGAATGGCTTCCGTGGGATCAAAGTCAGATATACCTGGTGATAGTAGATTAACCCTCATAATGTTACAAAATGAGGAGCCAGACAAATGATTCCTGTGATCAGTTTTGATCAATTTCATCAGTGAGAACCACCTTTCACACTCAGCTGAGGAGGCAGGAGTAGGCAGCCAAGATCAGGTCCACCAAGTGGAGGAAATTGCTGTACTTGTCCTGCAGACATCTTAGGCCAGGTTGTCACCTCCATGGCATTGCTGGAATAGAACTCGGAACTGTTCCTCTCACTAATATTGCAAAACAATATAAATTAGAAGCTCACTAGTACCCAATCATATTCTCATACTATCATAGCTTTTTACATGGTAAAAATGGATTATATTATTATTTATGCATATCAACTCCATAATAATGATTATGTACCTTTTCAGCTGATATTTCAGTTAATCCCACTATGTGCCTATCAATGGAACATTCACATCAGCTTGCTCCAGCTTCACGGAGAAATGGTCACACAACAGGGAGATTTCACCATCTCTAAAATCTGGAGCATAAATAATATTCACATGTCATTATTCACTGATTGGCTGAGGTAAAGTGCAAGCATAGTAAGATTGTAAGAATTGATAACAGCACCTGACATATTGTTCTGATTAGTAGTGGGAGCAAGAACAAGAACACGAACAAGAACCATTAACACCTGAAACAAAATTAAAAGAAACAGAACAGCACAATGACAATTAACTGGACGAACTACCGTCTTTCATATATTGGGCACTGGGCCAGTTCTGGATGTTAATGATCTTGGTGGCTGCCACGAGGTCCACTGTGATGTCACTGTATCGCTTGTTGACACAGGCTAGAAGTCTGGCCACAGTAACTTCAGACTGGGGGAAAGTCAATGTCTGACCACAGAACTGGTCACTGTCTGCTGGGAATTGCGCTGATAGTATCCAGGACTAGAAAATTGGTAAAAAAAACGTGAAAATAATGTGTAATGGTCATCCAATTACTAGTATTATATGAACATCCAATGAAATATTTCAAAATTCCCATTTTTTCATGGTACTATTGTCATGTAAAATATTTTACATTTCTTTAGATGTGTAGTTACACTGACAGAACATAAAACAAACTAAATCACCTGCCTTTGAATCTCGTCATGGTCAATGTGGCAGCTTCCAGGTGGGAATGACAGGAGTAAATGCTTGAATCAGCTCGCTGCAGTTCTAGCAGTATTAACTTATTAACTGCAAGAGGACCAAAGGTAGACCAACATATGCGACAACATATCTTGTTTTTATTTGGGTCATATATTAGCCAAGAAAATTCCACCAACCAGGAACGTTTGAATGTCCTTTGACGTTTTTCTTTGTTACACAATCGACCGACTTCATCCTTCTCTTCGTCTGTTTTTAGCTTTTTAGGGGGTGGCGGCTCGCATCCCGTAAAGCCAAACGTTGACAAGGACATGGTAAACTTTACTCTAGAACGCTATGGATGGTTGCTACTTATATACAGTTAATTTTACGTAACCTATTTACACGAAAAAATCTACAAAATTATCCGGAACAATTATTCGCGTAAGTTTGTGTTTCACAGAAATATCAACGTGGCTGACAAGGAGATTCATGATACACCGTGATTGGCCAGGATGCGTGATCTGTACAAATCTCGACCAATCAAGTCACGCGTATCAATGAAATCGTACTTGTGAAAATGTCCGCCTTTCAGGCGCAGCCTTTCGGCAGCTTCGTACTTGCGCGATGCGTGCAGCAATAATACCGTATTATCTCAATGAATGACCCGTGCGAACAGGCGGACCGCAGGACCAGTAACGTCATTTTTTTGTCGGTCTGACGTCAAATAAATCGGCCACGGACCGAGGGACCGACGTTAATTTCGAACCCTGATTGTGATGTACTTTTGTTATTGGATATACGGTATTATTATATATATTTTTTAATTTGCTGTATAATTGATGAGATCTAACTACATCAGATACAGGCATAAAATGTGAACTGCTAATTACTAAGTGCATAATAAAAAACGAAAACTGTGAAAACATGCGTTCAGTGTTTGTGATACTCTACATTTGGGCGTATTATAAATTAGACAAAGTAACACTATAGTGTGACTATGTGTGCGTTTGCATATGAGTGTACGTACGTGCGTGTGTGCTGTCTGAACGGCCAAGTGGAAGGTAACTGTCGAATGACCGGAGTATTTAAATTGTCTTAACATACAAGAATCTTGCCAGCAATTTAGTTGTTAAGAGGATCGCACTAGCAGACGCATTGTAATCATACATTTTGTAATATCAGCCTTGAGTAACAACGTAATCGATTGTGAACAATTTAATTGTATGATTACCCGGGATGAAAGATAATACCACTATCTTCTATTGGTTACATTCACTATTTGAACTGGTTGTCATTTGAGCAACTCAACTGAGACCTGGCGGGAACTAATGACAGCTATTGAAATCAACCACGCGTGTCTGCTCTGTTACAACTGAACTTCTTCCTTTCAGCCATAGCTCCTGCCACTCGGCGTCCTCGCCATCTCCCGTGCAATATGCAGGCATCCGGTTGTCTCATGTTGTCGATCCAGTGGGTTTCTCGCCATATCCCGTGTAATATTCAGGCACCAAGTTGTCTCAAGTTATCGATCCATGCGGTTCCTTGCCATCTCCCATGCAATATGCAGGCATCCGATTGTGTCACGTTGTCGATACATGCGGTTCCTCGCCATCTCCCGTGCAATATCATGGCATCCGATTGTGTCACGTTATCGATCCATACGGTTCCTCGCCATCTCCCGTGCAATATGCAGGCATCCGATTGTGTCACGTTGTCGATCCATGCGGTTCCTCGCCATTTCCCGTGCAATATGCAGGCACCCGGTTGTCTCACGTTATCGATCCATGCGGTTCCTCGCCATCTCCCGTGCGATATGCAGGCATCCGGTTGTCTCACGTTGTCGATCCAGACGGTTTATGTTATGTTTACGTGATATTTTGCTACAGATCAAAGTTAATAAATGTATTTATTAACTTACAATTACCTCATCAATTTTCAAATTAAATTAAATTAACATCATGCATTTCTCAGGTCTATTAAATTAAAACAAATTAATCTCCCAACCAATCTACCAAATAAAATTAATCCTTTATGTCAAAAAACAAATGGTGTATGTCTTTGTTGGGGATAACAAATGTGTTTCTCCATTCATCAGCTTCACGTTTTAGTGTGATCACTTGACGTAAGCACCCAACTTATCCATTATGTTATACTTTGTCAGTAGAGACATACAAGTTTTCTGTGACTTCCGCCTCCTCTACACGTCCTTCAGTTTGTGAAAGCTATTTTGTGCATGAGTTTATACGCTTAATAATATTATTCGTATGTTGTTGTTCATTGGTGATTTTCAATACTGATTTAGTTGATGATTAAAGCTGTTACAATTATAAACAGACATAGCCTCATATACGCAGTGGAGTCAACAAGAATCCACAAAAGAAAACAACTTGAGAAAAAGGTAAAGGTTATGGAGGAGGATTTCAAGTAAAACAACTCGGTAAATTTGATTAAAAATTGTGCGAGAATTCCACAACAAGCCATATAGCCACCCCAAAATATTCATTCTCTCTCTCTCTCCCTCTCTCTCTCTCTCTCTCTCTCTCTATCTCTCTCTCTCTCCCTGCCTCCCTCGGCATAATGTATTGCAACCACCGACACTAAACTGAGTGAACTGTCGCATCGTCGGGTGAACAACGAAATTGCTACTAAAGCATCGAAACAGCAGCAAGACGATTCGAACCGGGGTTGTCTTGGTTGAGAGTCTTACATTATAATGGTACGCCATCGCGCTCCACATTATTAAGGGGACTCAAGAAGCATGGTAAGAAAGCTATGACTCTCAGTCGAGGTTCTTTCGAGAGGACCTGGGTTTGATGTTGTTAGTTTTATTATTATTTATATTACTATTACTTTCACTATTATATGGCTCATATGCATGTGAAAAACTTTCCATCTCCCTACTATGGTGAAGGTTTTCCAACAAATCATCATTGCAAAACGTGTATAAATTATTCAACGAAGAATGCTCATCATAGCCTCGCTACTAAATAAAGGTGTTTTGTTTCCAGTTACACTTGAACATAACTTATATTCGAGCACATATAGGTATATAGGCTTAAATATGTTAGAGGAAGACAGTATTAGTTGAGCCACTGGGTTGGTTGAGCCACTGGGTTAGTTGAGCCACTGGGTTAGTTGAGCCACTGGGTTAGTTGAGCCACTGGGTTAGTTGAGTCACTGGGTTAGTTGAGTCACTGGGTTAGTTGAGTCACTGGGTTAGTTGAGCCACTGGGTTAGTTGAGCCACTGGGTTAGTTGAGCCACTGGGTTAGTTGAGCCACTGGGTTAGTTGAGCCACTGGGTTAATCGGGCCATATGTTCCAAAGAAACTACAGCAGCGACAATTACATGGTACCACTCAGTGATTGTCACAACGGTCAGAACACATGAGTTAAAAGTATGTTTTTTGATGTTTTTCGAAACTTTTGTTATTTGTGATTAATGTATGGTGTAATGTCAGCTGGTTTGCAAAATATCAACGCATGTGACCATGCTATATTGTATGTGCAGTTACAAATGGTCTAACTAAGCACAGGGTAGAAGATTATTTACGTCACTTCGCGCATTAGTATCTGTCTAAATGGGGCTAAGTGAGCCACCCAAGTTTCAAGGGAGGGTTATTTGAGCAGCAAATAAAGAACGTAAAGCCTAGTGTTATTTTCCCCAAAATACATCAAGGAATAATTTTTTTCAGAACAAATTGGGACATCAGATTGCTACAAGGCAACATATTAACAGTTAGCTACACTAGTTGCGCTTGGCCTATAAGTCTATATTAAATAAGTGTGTCGACTTATTAAGTATATGTGTAGACTTCTCAGAGGTATTGGGTAGATGTGTTGGCTGAGTAATTGTTATGAATTTTTTTTGTCCACATAAATTATACAAATAAAGCATTTACCCAACTAACGCGACACTCTAGCTCAACTTACCCCTCACCAAGGGATAACTGAGCCAGCTTTTACCAAACCTTACATACAGCTTTGTTTATGGATACCAGGATGGTACCAGGAACGAGGATGAAACAAATGCTGATGAATTGTACAAAATGGTCGAAACAGAAGCGTGTGCAGATATTTTCCAGTAGATCAGAACTATTATTATTCCCAACAAGCAGAATGTTATAATTACTTCATTGACAGCAATGTTGGAATCGCTTGTGCTGTCAATTCCATAATAGTTAAACTAAGAAGCATATCCGCATGAAACTCGAACTTGATATAGGAAAATTCCATTCATATTTTCCCTGATCACAAAGGGAAATTGTTTGTTGTTTCAGACAATAACACAATGCAGGATATTTTGTGGAAAACAAGATTTTGCAAAGAGACCTTAACGTTTGAAAACTAAATCTAAAAATATCAACAAGACCATTGGTCGGACATCTTCACATGTACGATTTGCAGTAAGGAGAGAAAAGAAACCAACCCCATGGCCTTATCATCCTTCTGATATACACAAAGAATGCTGCAATGTATCAGATAACCTTAAACTTTTTTGTGCGGCCTCTAACTGGTGATTCTAAAAAAAAGGTCCATCACAAAGGGTCATGGTTTGATCCAGTTGTTCAGTCAGGACATACTTTGTGCAGTAACGTGTGGCAAGCAGAAAACCCAAAACATCTGCTGCTACCATACGTTGTGAAAACACTACTGGAAATGTTGATGTAATCCAGACACTTAACACACTTGGACATGGGGTGTCATACTTGGACATGGGGTGTCATACTCACAGCTGGAGGAAAACGACACTGCTCTATGCCTCCAGAAAGTAGCAGCTACAACGAAGCAGAAAGTTTTACTTTCTGCCGCAATTCAGCCTAGTGTGTTCGCAAATTTAGCTTGGGAAAATATAGACAGATTGGAAGAGACTATCACAGGAAAAGGGGCATCTCATCGGGTGAATGGAATTGCAGTACAGAACAAAGTCTATGGACCACATCTCACCAAAGCCAATCTCCTAAGCATTGAGAAACATAGGCATATGACTGTTGCCACTGAACATAAAGAGTTATAAGTATATGTTGTTGGTGAACGAGTTGGTCCACAACCATTGATAACCATAGCTACTGGTGCACAGGAAACCAAGAAATCAGCAACAGATGCCCGATATAAAAATATGATATGGGTACTTGCTTGGCATCAAATGCAGAGGATCAGACCATCCCAAGCTGGACTGGATTCAACATCAGAACGAGAGTCTTATTAACATTATCAGAAGACGTAATTGGTTATCGCATCCTGTGCGATATCGCATTATTTTTAAGATCTGTACAATTACCTATCAAGCCCTTTCAACCAAAACAACCTGCATATTTACATTGAATGCTCACTCCAGCAAGACAGCCCAGACAGCTTCGGTCGTCTGGTTCTGGTTTACTTTCTGTTCCCACAGTTAAGGCAAACGCTGGAATTCGAGCTTTCTCGGTTAAAGCACCAACCCTGTGGAATTCACTCCCCGACAGCGGTAAAATCAGCAAGAAATATAGCTTCAGTTCGCAGTAATCTGAAAACCTACCAAAATTGCCTATCCTCCTTAACTTATTGGCATCTCCATCCATCGGTTGACGACTTTTTACATTGTACATGGTCACGAGAATGCCTAATCCTTTGGTTTTGCTGTGCCATTGAGCTCGGATTTTCCGAGGATATTGGCGCCAAAGAAGTCTTTTTATTATTATTATATTATTATGTTACCAGCTTGCAATGCACCAGCGACTCGGTTGACCACTGTGTTTGAAATCACGAATCAGTCAGAATTCATCAGAAGAGAACTGCAATTGCAAACAATGGTTGTAGCGATGGATCAAACTCTCTATGCAAAAGCAGTAGAAATTGCACAGAAACACGAACACCGCTATGCCAATATTATTCTAAGAAATGGGGACATCCCACACATTATCTTCAAAGCCCTTGCCATAATAGGAAAGCGCTTTCACGATGCTGATCTCAAGGACATATGCATCGAGTCAGGAATTGTTGCAGAAGGATCAGTTAGTGGAATCCTCGATGGCAAGATGTACAACTTCTGCGAAGCACTAATGAGACTAGCCTGAGTGAAACATGTGGGTAGATGAAAAATCACCAGGAGAAGAAATCAGCAATCAGATCAGTTTTTAACCAAGTAAACAGCATGACTGAAGAATTGTGCCAAGAAACCTTTGACAATGTGCTGCACATCTCAGCTCTACCGGAGTTGAAGAGCCTTTGGAATTACTTCTTGGAAAACCTTCGCCATGGCAAAGGAGATAATGGATGTCTTACATGGACATGGTAGAATATGTGTTGAATCCTTCATGTCAGATAGTTTCTCTTTTCATATATCTGGAAACAATCCATTTGTGCACATTCCCTTTCATTAAACCACTGAAGTCACAGTGAACAAAGGCGGCACAACACGAATCAGCCTGAAATCTAGTGCCATAAAATGTAGTGTTTTGCCATGCAGAGCTAAAAAAAGTCAATAGTTTAAAAAAATGAAGACGCTGTATCAGCAGCTGTTAGCCTTGTGCAAAGCTGGGTTAATCCATTTGTTGAGAATCAAGATCTCGTTAGCATCTTTAATTCAAAGGCAGCTCCTCGAGACATTGCCAATTACTTTATGAAGGCATTTGAGATAGGCAAGCAAAGTTATGCCACATTCAAAGATGAGAGACTAGAGATACACCTATCAAAGAAGTAATTTCATGACCCAATGAAAATGAAAAAGCTGATAACATTCAGCAACATGTACAAGAAGATGGAAGTGAAGTCCAATGGGATAGGAATCATTTTGAAAGCAGGCACTGTTTGGTCGCATCATTCTGTTGGCACAAAGACGCAATGTCGAGATGACGGATATCTTTTCCATCCCCTGGGACCTTTATCATAGGTTTTGTCAACACCAGAAGGGTTGCTAAGAAAGACAACGGAAGCATAATAGCTAATTGTCTGCAGAAAATGTGACAGTAGCAGAGGAGCTACAAGATCACTTCTGAAGGCAGTGAGGAGGTTCCTGCTCTTCGGTATATGCAAGATGAAGACGACGGACACTTACTTTTTCAAGCAGCCCATGCTGACTGAAAGGGTATAACGCCGTTGTATTCAACTCAGACGATACATATGTATTCATCATGTGCCAGGCGCTCAATGAGAACATTAAATCAACATTGTTCCAGAAATGTGGTAATAGAACCCGAACAAGAAACCTTCACATTGGAAACATAGTAGTCACTGTCGGCTGAGATGTGTGTAAAGCTCTCATTAGATTTGCTGGCAAAGGGAAGGCAAGTGCTCTGAAAATCTTGACTAGCACCAAAGGATCACAGGACACCTTCAGGATGTTGGGCCAGGAATGTGATCTATCTCCAGATCTTATGGACAAATTAGAGGCATTCACAAACCTTCTTTATGCTCCAAAAGCTTCTGCTATTAACGTCAGTTGCCTGAGGTACCACCTGTTATGTACAAAAAAAGGTGAGGTAGAGAGTCAACAACTGCCACCACCCAGTTACTATTTGGTGAACCATGCACAATGCGCAAACTACCAGGCTGCAATGTGGAGAAGGTGTTTGGAGCAGGACACAATGACACCAAGCCCTGTTGGCAGAGCCTGGACGTTTGAAAGAGAAGAAGGGATTAAGCAGTTGGTTGTACACTGGATGGATTTTCAGCCAGCACATGAGACCGTGTTGAATTTACTAGCCTGCAGTTGTCACATCGCGAGGTGTGAACTACCAAAATGTGTCTGCTTGTCAAATGGACTCGGGTGTACTGATATGTGCAGACTCCAAGACTGTGACAGTCAGGTGTCTAGTGCTGACAAAGATGAAAGTGTAGCTGAAGATGAACTGGAAGATAATTGTGATTACTAAATTGATCAAGAGCACTGCATACTACTTCAACTAAGGACATCGTAAATTTGCATGGGAAATGTTAAAATTGCATAGCGTGCACAACTACAGCTACATTTCAGAATTTTGTAACTCTCTAATTTGGATGTATACAAGTAAACGCATGTATATAGCGTTGCATTGGTTGCTTTGTACAAAGAACAAACATTGTTCCAGAGCAAAACAAAAGTGAACTATACTGAAAACAACTTTGCCCATAATAATAATATATTTTATAATTTTATTCAAAGGATCAAATATAAAATATTATAAGTGCAGAGGTAAGTATGATTATCTGGTTACTTTACACTTACCTTGCTTTTGAAATAAACTTTGTATAAGCATTGAAAGTTAAGAGCAATACATTCACTGGCGAACTGGGGATGTGGTTAGAAGAGTCGATCCATTCAGACAGCCAGCTGTGAATGATAAATGCTATATCAACTATAACTTATAATACAATGTCAACATGAAATGTATGCCGAAAATAATGTAAATATTCCAATGTATATAGGATAGTGTAACAATCACAACTGTAGGTGGGCCATTATTAGAAAATAACATTGTTAGATGAAAACTGCTTATTTTAATGTCATCATAAAACATAGCTGCAAGAAACTTTACAAATTGTGCCTAAATAATAATAACTGAAGTCCAGTTAACATTCTAGTAAAAATCGAACTTCGAATGAGGGTACATAACGTTGTTAACCAGAACTTTAAGTGAGTTTTGTCTTTAACTGAATGGTTTGGATTGCATTTTGAGATCAGGTAGATATAATGCCATAAAATTCACAATTCTAAAACTATTAAAATAGTTTTGATATGACTGTGAAGCATTACACTACATCCATGGCGTATTTAATGTTTACCATTATGAGACGTATAGTAATTACTTTTGTAATGGTTTGTGTGTTGCCACCGCTTTACCAATTTCAGGAACAAAAAATTGTCGCGAACATGGGAATAGCGATAAAAAGAGTTATTTCACACAGAAAGCTGTGAGTGCTGTAACGCTATCACCTATTTTCCATACCTAGAGGTGTAGGCCTTGCAAAAAATCACTATGAGCACTCATCCCAAAAATTTACCAGTGGCCCAAATGTTGGGACCCGGCTCAAGGCCTAACATGGTCAATTATACTTGAAATACAAAATAGAAAAATAATGCAGCACATCGCATAATAATGACCCCAATATGTCTCCTTCTCTGTCTGTTTGTCTATTTGTCTCTGTCTTTGTCTCTGTCTGTCTGTCTGTCTGTCTGTATGTCTCTCTCTCTCTCTCTCTCTCTCTCTCTCTCTCTCTCTCTCTCTCTCTCTCTCTGTGTGTGTGTGTGTGTTCCAGTTGATAGGGAATAGGGAAATCTTACGGCATGAAATAAAGACAGTTAATATATTTCAAATGCACAACGAAATATTGAAATACATTGAATGTTTAGTGAGTAGTACGGGTCACAACATCTTCCCATAACTAATCAGATATCATATTTTTATGGTAACAACGAAAACCAAAACAGCTGTGAGCAAGTATTCCATTTATTTTGTATGAATTATTTTGAATAAGGAATTCGTGTTTTGCTCTTTAAGGTATGACCCCTTATTAAGGGCGTAATCTACTGCAGCAAAAACACGTAAACGGATGGCGGAATGTGATATATGTTTATGATGGAAAAACTATAATTTCTGCATTCAAGTTAATTGGATAGACGGATATGTCTCAAATTACTTCCTCGCTTTATTCGGATTGCTTTGTGCATTCCGAACCACTGTGGAGATGTACTGTAAGAGAGACCAAACGCTGACAACGTCTATCCACAAGATGAACATTGCATCACAATCAGTAAGTCAAATAGATTAACGGTAAACGTACATTCTTATGTAGCACCGTATCCAGTCCTTGGGACTGTTGAACGCGATTTTCACTTCACCTACTTGACAGACCTGTTCTGTCTAAAGCCATCTCGACTTCTCTGCAAAACACTCAGCCACGCTGCAAGAAGAATATGTGTTCACATTTACACCTCTGTATATAGCCAAGTACTCATTTTTACACCTGATTGAATTGTGCCAACGTGGGATGAACAACGAATTCGCCAAAGCTTCGAAACAGCAACAAGAGGATTCGAACCCGGGTAGTCTCGGTTGACAGTCCGACGTTCTAACCGTATGCCACCGTGCCCCACATTATTAGGGCATATGGAATCAAGGAGCACAACCATTGATAGTGTCAATGCTCTTTAACTTCAACGTAATCCTCAACAATGTAAGTCGTCAATTCCTACCAAAAGTTAGGTTATGCGTCGTAGTATAATGTATATAACCACATGACCTTCAGGGTTTGAATACTGTAGCTGTAGTTTGGGTTATTTCGGTCGTTCCACACTGCCTCAGTTCACTTAGGTATATATATATATATATATATATATATATATATATATATATATATATATATATATATATATATATATTATTATTATTATCATTATTATTATTATTATTGGTGTTTTTGTCGTTGTTGTTGTCATCATTATATGTAATTGTAATTAATATTACTCTCATTATTATATGCCTACTGTATATGTGGAAAACTCTCGATCTCCCCACTAACGTTGAAGATTTTCAAACAAATCATCATAACATAATGTGTACAATATGTTCAGCGGAGAAAGCTCATCACAGCCTCGTCATTAAATAAAAGTAAGTGTTTTTGTTTCCTTGATACGCAATATTATAAAATCTGCCTTTATTATTTATTCTTATATTTCAGATTTGTCCTGCACGCTTCAGCAGTTCAGACCATCGTCGCCTGTCTCCTTAGACATCACGTCATAACCGTGTAAGTCAGCAGGAAAAAATACATGATTTTAGATGTATGACCCTATAAGTATTACTCAAACATAGCGATTTGCAACTACAAACCTTATTGAAAATATAGCATCATAATATTATAGGCTGCGCCATCTTGTTAGACAACCGTAACTTAAGCCGCATGGGCAAAGTGCTTATAACAATGGCCGCTGTTTTCGTATATGAATATTTATCTTGATTAGCATACAAGTAGGAAATACATATGCCAAAGATATTTAAAAAAAAACAATATACAGGTTTGTGTTGGTAGTTCGCTTTCCGTTAGTTGTTGCGCCTAATGTATGAAACTCAATCCCTGTTATTGTAAAGTCTGAAGGTAACATTACAACGTTTAACCGTAAAAAAAACACCAGCTTAACCCTGCTTACGTCCGTAACTCCCAGGTGAACCAATCCAACTGTTTTCAACTGGAACTGCTTATCGATAATGAACTGTTCAACTTTTTTGTTTTGGTGTGCTGCCGAGCTTGGGTCTCCCGAGGATTTTAGCGCAATATAAATATTTTATATTATTTTATAAAATGGTGCATTCGCGATCGGCATCCCCCATGTAATCACACTCGACAGCAGACGGAGAAGCAGAAAATATATTACGCGGCCTTATCCGATTCAGTGTGTTATTCCGGTTTCGTGGCGGACGATTCAAGCGTGACGCTCTGCGCAAATATACCAATTGATATAGTCGGCATGCGACATTTGGTTGCTAGGAGTGTTATTCGCAAGGTTCGCGCTAATTTTATTTCGGCCAAATACGCAGTAATTCCATGGAAATACATGTTACATGTATTGTGACTCCTGTTTGTAAATGTTAGTACTTGATCCCAGTCATAATTGAAATAGCGTACGCTACTTGTTATTGTTTTCACATTTAATAGCAGAGGTAAATTCACAAGGTGGTATGTATGCATTGTTCTATGCTTAATCACTACACTTGATACACTAGCATTTAAATGTCTATACATTTGTTTTCTTGCGCTGATAGAAATGGCTTGCCTTAGATTGAAGTAAAAAATCCCAAACTGAAACTATTCTACCTTTTTCTGCATCTTCCCATTATATGTACACTTGCATATATAGAGAAACAATTTTATATGCATAGGTCTAATGACCCATCGTTCCACTTAGCTGCTAGTTGCCTTCCCCAACATTTACGTTAACACACATGTGTCAACATCGTTTCTCCCCTAGTCAGCTTAAGACTGGTGAAATGGGATGAAAGAAGTTGGATGAAGACCATCTTTACACTTGTTACCTCTGAAGTTGGCTTTCCTCCACATCTTGGGCCCGCGCAACGAATCTGACAAGACTATTCCATGATGAGGTGATCGATGCTGTCGTAGCGGGCTTCGTCTTGAACACGCTGGTCCGATCCTTGTGGACGTCCGTCGAGCTGCGCAGTAAATCTATACGGTGCCTGTCTCATGGAGCATACGTGGCTGCATTTCCTTCAGAAGTGTAGGAGATGGAAGGTAGTTCTCCACGGTTTGGACCAGTGAATCCGTTTCTCATATGTTGTACACTTTGGTTACTGAATCCGGATACGTTTACTCAGTTCTCTGGACCATCTCACTACAGGGATGGACTCCACTATAGTTGGACATGACCACGACCACTATGCTGCCACGTCAGCGATTGACAATTGTCCCACTGCGTAACATATTGGTAAGCAATTACCCCTCTTTCCCTCTTTTTGAGCTGATCGGCTGGTTGGACTTGGCAGTCGTCGATACAGTTGGCCCTTACATGGCCGTCTTTTTTCCTTCGGTATCGAACTGGTTGCCACAGCTATAACTTCCTTGACATCAGACTGTTGCATTAATGAACCAGCCAAGCATAACATGGAATGTATTGTTCACACAAGTACAACATGGAATGTGTTGATCACACAAGTATAGCATGGAATGTGTTGATCACACAAGTACAACATGGAATGTGTTGATCACACAAGTATAACATGGAATGTGTTGATCACACAAGTACAACATGGAATGTGTTTATCACACAAGTATAACATGGAATGTGTTGATCACACCAGTACAACATGGAATGTGTTTATCGCACTAGTATAACATGGAATGTGTTGATCAAACAAGTACAACGTGGAATGTGTTTATCACAAAAGTATAGCATGGAATGTGGAACCTGGCATTACTCCTGTCAAGCCTCCCTGGAGTAATGCCAGCTTCCACTGTGCAGCTGGAAAAAACACTGAATACTGAAAAAACTGAATACCACTTCTGATATTTGTTTACATTGAAGCAACGACTCACTCATAGGAGGCAATAAAAACAACGAAACTACAACATTTCGACTTTCATCACATTTAAAAAATAGAAACATGTTTAGAATTATTTACTTGTTGAATTGCATGACCTCAGCGACTTTTTTAAGGTTCAGCTTATGGGCAGTATAAATTGTCATACAGGCAAAAAGTATGACATTTTAAAATGTTTACAGCCAGTTCACATATCGGGATTTCATAAGGACTATATGAAATGTCTTAAAAACACTGTATTAGCCAACGTAGGGTTTATATTCTTGCAAATCAACTGCTACAGCCTAACTTGATGATATGGGAAGTTCAACAATATACAACCACATATAACTATTAGCAAGGCAAACACCATGTTTCTTCTCATTGCAAACTTGTGTGGTAGTGCTCTATATAATATTACAGTTATGTGTGGTAGTGCTCTATATAATATTACAGTTATGTGTTATAACGCATCAGTTTGTATTTAATTACTCTCAATCTACACATGATCTTAATAACTACCCAGAAAGTATTGTGGTCTGAGCATTGAGGGCCAACATAAACATATCAGTGCCACGAGATATATAACACAGGTTAATTATATCAGAACCAGGGCAGATGAACAATCCTAGACATGCTATTAATTAATCAGTGACAAGATAGGAAATGTTATTGATATGATAATGCCATTGGTTCATTTAAACTTGTATCGTAGGCCGTGAAGCAGGGCTTCGGGCATGCTTTAACGAGACAGCGCTACCTAGTGGATGTGTCCAACAACAACATCATTGCGCATATCGCTAACTCCGTAGGTGTGAAACAAAAGGAGGGGCCCGCAAGCGACCTAACACATTGGCGTTTGGTCGGGAGTCGGGGTTGCATCGAGGCGGAACGAATGTGAGGGGGGAGGCGGAGGCGGACGCGAGGAGACAGCGGAGTCACGGACGGGAGCTCGCTTGATCGATGACAAGGATGACGCTAGCTCCATGTCATATGTGTTCACGCCGGCTGGTTTCATTGCGCTGCAAGGCGGAAGCGGTGTAACGTGCGATAACTCGCTTGGTCGATGGTACTCTCGTTATCTATTGTTACTTTTGTTAATTGCTTCCTTCCAAAATAATAAGCCAAACATCTGGTGAACAAGTCTACTTCGCTCAAATGCGGTGAGAAAACATCGGTCACGTGCACATGCATTCAGAGTGGTGCCCTCTATAACCCCCTTTACGTTTTTGGATTCGTTGAGGTGTACAAAGGCTAAATCACTCGACACACGGTTGAAAAAAAAGTGGTTGACTGTCCTCGCTGACGTTTCCTGCTTCATATTCTTTGATCACAAATAGGGCAGTTGATGCCAGGCTTTCCATATCAATCGGCTAAACTGGTCTCCACCTCCGCTAATTGGTGTGGTCATAATTGTGGACCCATGCAGCAAGCATATGACTGGTGATTTTTAGATGGAGTTTCCAATTCCCTTCTTTCTCACCAAGCACAAAAATTCAATAACAATCTAAAAAACTCGATGTGCTGTTTCCAATAATCATCTTCTCAGCTTCATTAAACTCAAGTCTGTCTATTTATTATTGCTACATATATAATTTGCTGATATATTCGGACATTGATTATGTAGTACTATGATATTTGATGCACAGTTCAGTGTAAAGGAGGCATATGAGTTACTATCTAAAACCAAAGTATCCATTTGTAACGCAATCAATGATTTAAATTTCATTAGATTACATGCAGTGGAAGAAAGCCTTGTTGCAACTGCGTCCACTGTCAACTGCAACTGCGTCCACTGTGCTTTGTGCATGTCGTATGTAATCACTGGTGTCTGTGAACGACAGCAGTGTCACGATATCTTGATCGATGAATAGGATGACGCTAGTTCCAGAATAATAAGTCCTGTGTACTCACGCTGGCCTGTTTCATTGCGCTGCGAGGCGGAAGCGATATCACGATGGACAGCAATGGTAGTCTTGTTTTGTATTGTTCATGTTTTTGTTTCATTCCTTAGATAAGCCAAACATATGATGAGCATCGTCACAAGTTTAAGTCGCTCAATTGTTTTGAGAAACAAGCGGTCACGTGCAGATGCATGCAGAGCCCACATACCCTTTAAACACCCCTTTACCTATTGGGATCTGTTGAGGAGTTCAAGGGATAAATCACTCGACACATGGTTGAATAAAGTAGCCGTCTGTTTCTGACCGAAGATTCGTGCCTCAAATTCTTTAGTACTGTTATCTTTGATGGACATTTTAGTATAAAGGATGCAAATGAGTTACTATGCAACAATTCGTCATTCGTACGGTATCTCCGTCATTTTTATATGACATATTATATGTGATGTAGATTAATTCATTAACATATTTGATTAAAATATCAATGTTAACAAAACTTACAAAAAGTTGCCCTGAAATGAAATCACAGCGCTTCCTGAACACACACACACACACACATGCACACACACATATATATATATATATATATATATATATATATATATATATATATATATATATATATATATATATATATATATATATATATATATATATATATATATATATATATATATATATATATATATATATATATATATATATATATATATATATATATATATATATATATATATATATATATATATATATATATATATATAGCGTGAGTACACATGACTTATTATTCTGGAACTAGCGTCATCCTATTCATGGATCAAGATATCGTGACACTGCTGTCGTTCACAGACACCAGTGATTACATACGACATGCCCAAAGCACAGTGGACGCAGTTGACAGTGGACGCAGTTGCAGTTGACAGTGGACGCAGTTGACAGTGGACGCAGTTGCAACAAGGCTTTCTTCCACTGCATGTAATCTAATGAAATTTAAATCATTGATTGCGTTACAAATGGATACTTTGGTTTTAGATAGTAACTCATATGCCTCCTTTACACTGAACTGTGCATCAAATATCATAGTACTACATAATGAATGCCCGAATATATCAGCAAATGATATATGTAGCAATAATATATAGACAGACTTCTTGAGTTTAATGAAGCTGAGAAGGTGATTATTGGAAACAGCACATCGAGTTTTATAGATTTTTATTGCATTGTGTACTTGTTGAGAAAGAAGGGAATTGGAAACTCCATCTAAAAACCACCAGTCATATGCTTGCTGCATGGGTCCACAATTATGACCTTAATTACCCAAAACGAGTTGCCTGCATCAACGTGCTTTGGTGTATAAAATATACACACAAGACATGGCATTTGTCTCAAGGATGGTATATTGGAGAATGGCTGCCTGTTGGGGCTCACCAAACAAAACTGTCTTCGCACCAGAGTCGGCAGAGCAAAGACAATCACGAGAAAATAGCGTTACAATGACGAGAAACAATCAACGAAATGCGAATGCGATAAACTTCAACCAACATCCCACCTCCTCCGGTTAAGGTACCGGACGGTCCGCATATATATATATATATAGCCACGGCCACCAAGCGGGCAATGATATAGACCAGACAATTACAACACGTCGTGCTATAAACATTATACCCGTCAGAACGGGTACGTCATTTGCAGATACTCTTCAGATGGAGTTCATGTCCGTCTTAACTATGAAAGAATTTATTAAGCAAGCTAGTTATAAAACAGTCATAATCACCTGGCCTCTGCATCATTGCAAAACATGCTCGTCTTCGTTCTCTCCGCCTGTCTCCGGTGTACATATTACATCGTCCTCATCTGTTGTCTCCATATTTCTCTCTATTCTACATTTGATTAGTTGCCTTTATTGCAAACGTTTCACACATATTAACGTCAATATGATATCTGAAATTCTGCCCACACACTAATCAATAATTATATTAATGACATTTTCACTATGTAATAATAACCACCACATCGATAAAGTTCGACGGAAGTCAATTCCCTTCCGAGGACACATGAATGTGACATGAATAGATAGACTTCCTCTAGCTAGACAGTGTCCGCTATGATCAATATATAATCAAATAGTAATCTTCCCAGGACATGCAGTGTGTCCACTGCGATCGAAAATCATCTTCTTACACGTTACTCGAGCAACGACTGTCGGAATTGTGCGTGATAAATGATTATATTTCATTTACAGAGGAACTACATGTTATATCGTTCGCAATATCATTCGATGACATACGCGGAGAAAATAGATAGTGTGTTAAAATTTGATGATTCAATCAATCAATCAATCAATAAATCAAGGTGGGTTTATGTGTTTACTCATGTACAATGTTGTTACAGGTATGGTCATAATTAATTTCATCTGGTAACTCAGGAGATTCTCCGGAAACCCCAAGAGTTTTATTACGAGAACCACATACAACTAGGTATAGTAATCTTGTCATGGAATGATGCTACAAATCGGAGATTATGTTAATAATATTAGATGTGACGTAAATAAAAATTACAATGAAGTGTCATAATCCAGCATTATCTAGCACAATCTAACAACTTGACTCAAAATGAAAATTGAAAACTATAGTGAATATTCATTAGTATTTGGAATATAATGAATATTCCGTAGTATTAACAAAATATAGGTAGGAAATTAGGACATGTTGCAGTATGTGGAGATCAGGTAGTGTTTTAATTTGTATGTGGATTGGTTTTCTGTTGCATGATTTTGTATTTGTTCTGGTATGGAATACCAGAACGAGGGACCAGAATATTTAATTGTACATTTCCGTGCGTGTGTCCGTGCTCCATGAATAAGATAATCACTGCTGTTCCTTGTATTGTAATTGTTTATTTCCATATTTGTTTGAAATAGAGATGCTCGTTGGAAGTGCTTGACGTGTATGATTGGCCATCGACGTTGACCAGCTTCGATGCATTCTGAATTGCCGTGGCAAAGCGCACTTCGCATGCACGTCAATATAAGTAAGTGTATATCATCAATACCGAATCTAAGCGGGCCTTTCCGATGGTAAACTCGATTGAAATTGCATGGTCACCGCTCATAGTTGGCAAAGGAGACCGTCGCTACCATCTTCTGGGTAAAGGTGTACTGCAACTCAGAGTCACAGAGCTGTGAACCATCGCAACAATTTTTATGGAAAGCAAATACTACAACCGTTTGAATAAGTGTTCATAACATAACGATCAATTTGCCTATGTAGATACATACGTTCTTTAGTATTTCTTTGTTGTATTTGCTTTCATGGATAATATGTGAAGTGGTGGAGCGATCTGTCGCGCACTTTCAAGGCGACCAGGTGGAGGCAGCCAGGTCTTCATGGCAAGCGTCAATTTTCTAATACCAGTTATTTTGATCATCACAAATTGACATGAATTTACTTTCTAGAGAAAACTCAAGTTTGACTTAGGAATACAAATCGAAACAATAATTGCTTGTTTGATGGCTGAGTGCGAAATATAGATACGCACATGCGACCTGAAGTCAAGAGGAACGTATTTCGCTGAGGGGAAAATATATAGCACAACACCGGTGCTATCTAATATTCCCCCCCCGCTAACCCGACCCGCGTGTCAATATCCTGTTGAATCAATCAAATTTCTGTTGAATCAATAAAATACCAACCAATTTTATTTAACTTTTTATTATTTGTGTTATTAATGGATCGCTCCTTTTTAGAATTAAGCATTTTTCAAAAAACAATATATATATATATATATATATATATATATATATATATATATATATATATATATATATATATATATATATATATATATATATCAATCAAGTATTCAATTACACTTTAATTACCAGCGCATTAAATTCATATGTATTAGATATAATATAGCTATACTTTAATTGTTTTAATTCGTTGATGTGTACTGTCTAGAGTGTTTCAGATTGGACCTACACTCCGTCCGCAGTTCAGATCAACACCTGTCACCTATCTCCATAGAAATCAAAACATAACCATGTAAGTTAAACTTCGAAGGTTTTAATATCGTTTTTACGGGAACATTCCGTTTTGACCAGAGCCGTCCTGTTTGTCGAACATCTTCCCGTTTCTGTTAGATCAGAAGATTCCCCGTTTTCGGGTTCCGCCTCTTTCGACCACAACCCATACAGCGTAACCATTACCCTCCTAATATGTCCGATAGTGTAAAATGTAACCATTACCCAGGCGGAGAAGCACAAATAATCGGATGCAGCCAACATCCTTGATCGATTATTTGTGCTTCTCTGGTACTTTGTCGGACGATTCAAGCTGGATGCAAAGCGCAGATATACCATTTGTTATATTTGGACACGCGATATTTGATAGATATGAATGTTATTCACAAGTTTCCCGCTTATTTTATGTCAACCACACATGAAGTAAGTCTAACGTAATACAATAAACTTATTGCACTGCTTTTGAAAGCAAAGTCCATGAATGCATATGTAGGACGGACCATCATGCGATAATTATCTTTAAAAATTGTCTTCTCTTCTTTCTTATTCACGGATGTCCGTGGTGATGCTGGACTTTATACTTGGCTTCGAATGGTGTTTCTCCTTCCTTCCTTCAGTCCTCCCAACTCAGTGGCGGTTTTCATCTTCTTCGTATGTTTTTTACAAAATTAATTGTACAATTTCTTGGATAGTTTCGTTGCATGGAACAATTGCTCGCATGCAAAGTCAATAATTAATTAATCTCAAATATAAAATCCAGTTTATTTCACGGTCGATCCAATGGATAAACTAATAGTTATGCAACTAACTGTCATTAATTTATAATGTAAAAAGTGCACCAGAAAGCATACCATCAACCAAATATCACAATTGAAGAGGTAAGGCACATTCGACGAATATTTGCAAGAGAAGTCTTTAAAACTAACGTATGCTAAATGTCTCATTTTTCAGGCAATCAAAGCACGCAGCGTTAGTGGTTCTTGTCGTCTTGTTTGCAACGACGTCGCTGATTCTCTACAAGGATGTGTTGGAAGTTCGCTTGAATCTGCCACAAATGGTGAAACATTCGAAGGGGACAATGTTTACGTGGATCACAGAAGGGCAGCATAATCGAACCACCAAAGTACGTAATGGCTGGAATTTTAGGAATACATCACATCAACAGGGAGAAATGGCTAATTTGAGCATGCCACATGAAACATCTCGGGACACACATACTCGCAACTTGGGGGAATGGAAAAACGAAAAATTGCACAAAGCATACGATCAACGAGTTATTCGTATACTTACATGGACAGATTTTTCACGCTACAATCCAATTTGGTTTCCGGGTCAACAAGAAGGCGTACCTCTATGCAATACACCAATCCTGTGTGAGTACTCCAGCAATCACTCGTTGTATAACATTAGTGATGTCATCTTGTTTCACACAAGACACGTTAGTAATCTTCGCCCAATGCCGTCATTCCGGTTGCCGCATCAACATTGGATGACATATCTTCGCGAGTCACCTACCAGAAATGAAAAGGTTATGACCCCTTACAATACTTGGTTCAACTGGACGATTGCATACACGATGAATGCTGATATCATAAAGCCGTACGGAATGTGTCTTCCGAATCGAGAGAAGGTTGCAAAAGACCCGAGCAGCATCACCGACGCAATACGACGAGTCTATGGAAAAAGTGCTGATTCAATGCCGTGGGTAAAGCACAATAAAGTATACAACTATACTTCATTTAATCACGCAGAGGGTAAAACTCACTTGGTCTTATGGGTTGTTAGCAACTGTAGGACTCCAAGTAAAAGGGAAAGTTATGTGAATAAATTGAAACGGCATATCAAAGTTGATATAGTTGGAAAGTGCGCTGATAATGAGCGCAAGAAAAGTAATCCGCAGTTAACTAAAATGTTGCGAAATCACAAATTTTACTTGTCGTTTGAGAATTCCCTTTGTCCGGAGTATATCACAGAAAAAGTTTGGCAGCGCATGTATATCGGAATCCTGCCGATCGTTCTAGGTGGTGCCGACTACAAGTCTTTCTTGCCGGCGCATTCCTACATTGATGTCAAAGATTTCGCTTCTCTAGAAGCACTGGCGGCATACCTTCATAAGTTAGATAAAAATGACCATCTCTACAATGAGTATTTTGCTTGGAAACAAAACTATACTTGCCAACTTGATCTGCCTGGATACGACTTATTGTGTACAGTATGCCGATTCATGAACGAAAACCTAAACAAGGTTAACATCATCCCGAATGCCAACCAATTTTGGAGTGGAGACATTTGTTTTTCTCCAGAAGAATATTACCGCGGTATTGTAGATGATATTTGACGTCTATAGTGTGAGTGTGAAAAAATGTGTCGAATGTTCTAATAGAATTAAGGGCCGCAAGAAGTCGTCGATGGAAAGATTAAACGTTCAGTACATTTACATGATATGACGA
>BSQZ01000003.1:7105000-7125000 GCA_033239005.1 Lamellibrachia satsuma
ATTCGGACCCAGTTGTTTTCTGCTATCTCTATATTCTCCTATTATATCTCTGTCAGAGACAGTGATACCATCCCGTATATACAGGCTGGTACCACGCAGTTTTCCAACACTTTTCCGTATAGTTGTTTCTTCAGTTTTCTGTCCCACGTAAAGCCTTCCACTCTCCTCCACGCTGCTGCTCCTGCTTGCACTCTCCTCTGTATTTCCTTACTACTTCCTCCATCCACACTGTACCGCCCAAGTATACTAAACTCTTCTCTTGTTTAATGGTCTTTCCGTCAATAACTACATGTCCACCTCCTGTTCGCCTACCCACATTACTTCGGTCTTCTCCAGATTCATTTGGAGGCCATGTTTTCTAAAGGCGTTATTCCATTCTTGCAATGCTTTGTTATCAACTACCACTGCTAGGTCATCTGCATATAGCTTCTTCTTAAGTTCTTCCTGTTCAGATACCTTTCCACTGATCATGTTCATCACCATAATGAAAAACAGGGGACTCAAGGCACTTCCCTGTCTAAGTCCTACTCCAACTCCAAATTGTTCTGATGTTTCTCCTTCGATTCTCCCCACCGGTATTATCTCCTTTTACATTTCCTCAACCATTCTGACCTCTGCCTCTCCATCCGCCATCCATCTCATGACTGCAAATGTAAGTTCTCTAGGCACGGTGTCAAATGCCTTTTCCAGATCGACAAAACCGAATGCTACGTCCTTTCTAAATGCTCTCCTCTTCTCAATAATTTGTCTGATGCCAAACAATAAATCGTCTGTTCCTGCCCCTTTCCTAAATCCCACCTGATTCTCTCAGATTTTCTCTCCACTATAGGCCTCACCCTCGCATCTAGTATCCTTTCCATCAGTTCAGGGCTTGTCTCAGTAATGTGATGCCTCTGTATCTCCCTGGGTCATGGATGTCCACTTTCCCCTTCCATATCGGCACAATCGCTCTTCTTCGCTACTCTGCTGGTATCTCTCTTGTTGTGAAACACACATTAAACAGGTTCGTCAACCATTTGATTCCCACTAGTTCGTTTGCTTTCACTATTTCCACCGACAGTTCGTCCACTCCTACAACCTTCTCAGTTTTCATCTTCTTTACAGCTTTTTTGACCTGTTATTGTCCTCACCTCTAGATCTCTCCTTACAGAATGTGGTAATTCTATCTCAGATTCTCCCTCCGTCATACACCTAGCACTTGTTTTACTCCAGTGACCAACGTCCCATCACTTCATTGCTGATGTTTGAGAAGTTTCTTTGCTTTGAAATTTTACCCCATCTTCCTCAATCCTCTTGCTCCATTCCTGTTGTTTCTCATTACTTACTTTAGCAACAGCCTTATTTTTGCATTCTTCTTCTCCGAGTACTTCTTCTTCAGCCGCGTATTTTCTTCATCACTCGCTTCTTCCACACACTTCAGTGCTTCCTTCTTTTCTTGTGTTGCTTGTTCAAATTCCTTGTTCCACCACCACTGTTCTTTCTTTTTCGGCTTTTTGTGGGTTTTCTTTATGTTCGGCCACATATCTCATCAACTGTTCCAATAAAGCCTCCCTTATACGCTGTCCACTCTATTCCATATCCTCCCTTTGTTCTTTAATTTGCCTGAACTTCTTATCTACTTCGCTTTTGTATTTTCCCATCACATCTCCTTCACATTTCAACCACCTGATCACCTTTGCTTCCTCCTTCTCTGGTTTCTTCTTCCTATCCAAGTTTCATAAACCTGTAGTTTCTGTTGGCTTGTTACGTGCTCTCCTGCTAAAACGTTGCCGTCTCCAACAGGTTCTGACAATCAGCAGATATAGCTATGTTTTGTTGTGCCCACTTCTGTAGGTTATCTTGTGTTACTTCCTCTTCTGGAAGAAAGAGTTTAACACCACCAACTGGTTTCTGGCGAGCATCTCCACCAGGTCTTGTCCCTCTATGTTTCGTGTGCCCCATCCATATTTTCCTGTGGTCTCCTCACTGTTATGTCTCTTTCACACAGGTGCACCCATGTCATCTGGCACAACCAACTCCACATGACCGTTAATTTCTTCCAAGTTACTTCGGAATGCATCCTTGTCGTCTTGCGTTCTCTCTCTGTGGTGCATATACTGACAGTATACACGTCAGCTGTCCTCCGACCAATACCCACTCTGCAATGATCCTGCCTCCCCATCGCTCCACCTAGTGACTTCCTTACAATATTCCTAGTTCACAATCACTCCTACTACATTTATCTTTCCATCTCCCCCTCCCCTCCTTGCAGCATCTTAAATCCTTCACTCAGGTCCACTGCTCTATCCCCTTACCACTTCATTTCTTGGAACCCCAACACCAAGAGCTGCCTCCTCTTCATAAGCTCCATAACCTCCACTCTTTTTCCAGTCATTTTACCCACATTGACGGTGGCAAACCGGACTTCCCATGAGAGCCGATGCCGGCTGTTCGACCCCCAGGTCTTCGCAGATTTCTCGCTTGTGCATGAGTCGCAGCGCGTCGGTTCCCCCGCCCGCGGTAGCCAATCTCGTAATTACTAAGTGATATGGCATATAATTGGGGTAATTTTGTCAAACCACATGGCGATGCCCATGCTGACCCATGTGATGAGTTTGTCTTCCAGATTTTCCTTCCTCTAGATCACCGTCTTCCGTGACTAGTTGACTTGATCTGCCCATGGTTTAAATCGGAGTGTTCCTGCTCCTAGACCCTCTGCCTGCCAAGGATAATGAGTTTGGTCTACCCAGGTTTTATAGTCAGAGTTGTCCTTCTCCTAGATCCCTAGCATGTTAGCCTGGGGCCGTAAGGTGCCCATTTACCGCGGTGTACCACGAAGAGTTCATGCTAGAGTCTTGTCTATGGAGAGGCTACATATAATCAGTGGAGGTTTGCGCACTCATGTCCCTTTTCACCCCTATGAGGGGGCTAGCTGGCAGCCGCAGCTGATAGCGAGAACGTGAAGCGCATACACTACAAACTACTCACTCACTACACTACGACACTATACACATCACATAGGCCTGTGTCACTACACATACACACGCACACACACACACACACACGCACACACACACACACACACACACACACGTACACATGTTATGAAAACATCCGCCATTTAATTTAAATATTTACATCTAATGGTAAGTTATGATATCATTGTAAATAACAAATATATTATATTTAACTGATATTTTTTACATATTTGACCTTATTAGTACTTTTGAGTAGGTTTTTACCAACACATATGTTGAGTTATGAATGGATAATTTATTATTTTAGTTAACTAACACATTTCACGTAACTAGTAAGAAATCTGCTCGCTATAACTCACCTACTTTTTTCTTTGCAAAACAATTCAAGCCAGGGGAGGGGGTAAATGCACCGCTCCCTCGCGACTATTAGTTTTATCGACATCAGCATAATAATGATGAAAATGTTATTGGATTGTTATTGACAAACCAAAAACAGTTGATTTTGGTAAGATTTAAAGATAGCTGCGTGATTAGTGACTTCAATTATATCACGATAAAATTATATAATGTTTTTAATATATCAATTGGCATTTTTCTTTTATTGTTTTTTTTTACAGATATTGCGTTACTAAATATGTGTAATTTAAGTAGCCTTGACGGTTCCGATGGCAAGATACTGGGGTATTATTAGTGAGCATTTCAAAAGATCGCCATAACTTCATTACAAGTATAACGATGTTTCGACCAATTAAATAGCCCTAAAAGACAATATTGTTAAGATGTTTTTTATGATCCAGAAGTACTGAAATAACGCATTACTAGTCATTAACAAAGAACAGGTAAGAATAGCAGACGTTAATAATTTAGGCCAATCGAGTTCATGTTTACCCTACCTCCCACGTTTCACTTGTTTTTAGGACCAACCTTCCACACTCATCCAAGGGTTCAACCAACTGTTATGTTTCACATTGGTGACCATTTGTTGACGTTTTGCACGATAATAAGAAAACGGGACCATCATAAATTATGAAACTTCTTTGACATGCTGGTATAGTTTAGTTAAATTCTCGTGTTTCTAACTCTATTAAAATGCCTGAACGTGCCATACCCGTTAATGGTTACGAATTTATGCATGAATTACTACGCAAACGTACCTTGTAGAAACAAATTACCAATAAATACTTCCGCCTATTGAAATCATCTAAAACTCCAGTTCCCCTGCCAGCATGTTCTACCAGCAAACTTGGCAATGTGTCTGCTCAAATGCAGTTATGTCAGATGATATGATTTTTTTTTATTTACTCATGTAAAATTACTGAGCTCTACATTCG
This sequence comes from Lamellibrachia satsuma, assembly GCA_033239005.1. Classification (NCBI taxonomy): domain Eukaryota; kingdom Metazoa; phylum Annelida; class Polychaeta; order Sabellida; family Siboglinidae; genus Lamellibrachia; species Lamellibrachia satsuma. The sequence goes on from BSQZ01000003.1 coordinate 7,109,289, forward strand.
AGCAACACACCAGGGAGTGTAACTGAGGCATGACCCCCCAATAGGCAATACATGTGTCAAGTATCTGACGGGATGAATCGCTCGGTTTCAGTCGACGACGTTTTTTTTCACGCAGCTAACCAAAGAGCCGTTACTTTCAGTGACGCGTCAATTCTATTCAGTCACCTACCGGAAGCAGGGCCTCCATGAGATGTGCGTGCGCAGCTCCAGTAGTCAGTTGTGTCAGCAGTTTTTAGTAACGCAGTCGTGTTTTTAAATTGTTAGGACATATATCATTTATTACTTTCTTTTTTATTGTTTTTGCTTTGTTAACGATTGTTTATATTTAGTGACGTTTTCTTCGTCGAATCGGAAGCAGACAACGTTGTTTTTCTACATTTGGGAGTCTGATTTCCCGAATTGTGTCAAAGATGCCCAAAGCGAAGAGAAAGTCGGCAGGAACCACAATCTTGGATGGCCTTGCTATGGACTACGGTGTTGACCAATTATCTTTGATGGCACACCCCAAAGGGGTTACATCTACAGCCCTGTTGGCTGGCCCCACAGGGGTTAAATCGACAGCACTGTTGGCTGGCCCCACTGGGGTTTCAGAGACAGAGTCGGAGGTTGCACACCCAACCGAACCAACGGCGTCTACATCGACAACGAACGATGAGGTGCGGAGTTTGCAACTATCCGTACATACGTTGTCAAACCAGATGGCATGTTTTTTCGACAAGCTAAAAGCACAGCGTGCTCAACAGGCAATTGTGCAAGTCATGGTGGCCGTCACCCATGCCACAAACAATCTCGTTGTGAGCACGAGATCGGACAAGCCTATAACAGGGGTTACATGCCCGCCCATATAGAAAGCATTTACAGTGAGATATTACAGCATACTACCCACCCTTAGAATAGGCTATGTGGTTCACTAATTGGCATTTCAAGACTGACTACTGGAGCTGCGCACGCACATCTCAACTTCAAACTTCCAGGTAAATTATCGTTTAACCTCCAAATTAAACCATACCTTACAATGTCATACGTTGTCTTTGTCCTCTAACGGAAATGTGAATTTTGTGTGTGCGCGTATTGCGGAATTTAGAAAAAAACCAGGGTATCCAACAACACACTCCTCCTTTTTCGAATATTATACCCACTTTGTTAAATTCGCATTACATTCTCACTTGGTGGAAAGTTTCGTCCGTGGCTGGTTCCCGTCCCACAAGATGGCGCCACTGTTGTAATTAGAACGATTCTGAAACAGCCCACAATCAGTCTCGTTTTGATGACGATGTTCACCAAAAAAGTAATAAATTCCATATATAATTCTGCCGAACTAACATCTTGACATTATTATTCTTCCTGGACACAGCGAATATGTGGAATTCTTTACGACATCAACCACAGCAGGCCAGACCGCTTCATACTACATAGTTATAAAGATAGCGGTCGACTCTGCATTGGCTAGCTCTCCCAATTCGCCTACGCTCAGTGATCCAACCTCTCAGTGTGTACATAATGATTTTTATTCAAACGTCACCTACTCTGCATTAGGATAGCTCCTTTGCAGCCAAAATCACCATTTAAATTTAGTACTTGCACACAATTGGCAGTTTATTTGTAGTCCTCTAAATTATTATTTGTGTATAGACAACATACAACTTAGATACAAAATACAAAAAGAATTTAGATTTAACTTAAGAAAAATTCTGATTTCTGTAAAGCCACTGTTTGTGCTGATTTGCTAAAAGGAGCCATTCCGTTTAACGTTTATTCACGTTGAAGCCAAACCATGTAGGCCCTACATGCAGCTAGTAGACCAAATTATCTAAAATTAGAAAAAAAAGAGTAGGCCTTAATTATGGGAGTAAACAAAATGAGAATTAAGAAAGGTGAATGTTATCGTTGTGGTAATGACCACGAAGCAGACTTATAGCCGAAGGGAAAACTATGTCAATGAATTGAAACGACATATCAAAGTTGATATAATTGGAAATTGCGGAGAAAATATGTGCAAAAAAAAACAAAGATTCTTGCATTAGTGATTTGTTCCGAGACCATAAATTATATTTGTCGTTTGAAAACTCTCTTTGTCCGGATTATATCAGAGAGAAAGTTTGGAGAGTCTTGTATAACGGAATCCTGCCGATTGTTCTCGGTGGTGCAAACTACAAGTCTCCCTTGCCAGCGCACTCCTATATTGATGTCAAAGATTTCGCTTCACCGAAGGCCTTGACGAAACACCTTCACAAGATAAAAAAATTACACCCTCTACATTGAGTATTTTGCTTGGAATCTAAACTATACTTGCCATTCAAATCTGCCCGGTAACGATCTCCTGTGTGTCGTATGCCGATTTATGAACGAAAACGAAAGTTTGTTATTTATGCATTGTTCTACACATGGCACACTAGCATTTAAATGTGTATACACTAGTTTTATTGCGCTAATAGAAGTGGCTTGCCTTAGATTTAAACAGTCACTTTTAAAAGATCCCAAACTGAAACTATTTTACCTTTTTCTGCATCTTCCCATTATATGTACACTTGCATATATAGAGAAATAATTTTATATGCATAGGTATAATGACCCATCGTTCCACTTAGCTGCACGTTGCCTGCCCCAACATTTACTTTAGACAAAGATATGCAGAAGCAAAGATTACCCATCAACTTATCACACTACCCGAGAACATTATGTTGTTTAGGTCTTCCGTTGAATGCACTGTTGCCAGAATGACCAGTCAGTACAGTGTATATGTGCTCTGTGATGTTCTCAGTCCCTGCCAAACATGCCTTAACCTGATCTCTCTAAGTCTTGTGACAGGAATAATAACTGCAACCTTCTGGAAACGTCTTGGTAACATGGCTTTGATATATCCAGAAATACCAACTGTTAAATGAACACTTAATTTAGTGTTAGTTTGGAATTTGTCAATTAAATTAAATTAAACCCATTTTACACTTAATTAATTATATGAACATACATTTTTATTAAAATTATTCAGTTTGTGCGAGATTACTTTCGTCTTGTTAAAAAATCGACAGTCAGTTTCGCCTTTCTTTCAAAGTACGTATGGGCAGTGATGATACGGTGAGTGGCGCCAATCTCAGAGAGTGCGGCCTCTGCAATAGCGACTTGCTCGACTGACTTCAAACAACAAATAGCTGCAACTTCCTGCGCTACCGCTCTCAGTGAGACGGACATTTCAACCATTTGCACCATGCTAAGTTGGCTTAGTAGTCATCATTGACAGCAGCAACGCACAAGACGTATGATCTCGATTGGCTTCAGCCAAATGTATCACATTTCAATAATTAACATACGGAAGTCAAAAGAGATCAGATCGTATCTTAATACACAATTACTCAATTCGCTAAACTGGAGCATGGCCGGCTCTGAATACGGTGAAGAAAGATGCGCTGTAAAAAGACAGACAAAAAAACGTTGGACGCCATGACGTAGCCCCGCGTGCTCCGAGTCAGCTGATGTCAGATTAGGTATATATATATAATGCGCCTGCTAGTACGGTCTAATTAACCACAGCACTGTTAGAAAGATTCTACTTACTTGAAAAACAACACTCAGTCTGAATATAGTGTGTTGGGACAAGTGAAATACTGCGGCTATTCGACACATATATTCATGTCATATCTTTATGTGTGATCTAGTTCTGTGTAAGAAGGCACTTGGTCATTCACAAATCATGTACCCACGCATGCATACTCATATGCAAAGCCATACTATTATATTATGTTGTCTAATTTATAATATGCCCAAATGTATATGTAACACCAACATTGGAGGCACGGTTTCACAGTCTTCGTTTTTTTTATTATGCAGTTTGTATACAGGTGTTGATATTTTATTCGAGCACATCTCTCTCTCTCTCTCTGTCTCTCTCTCTCTCTGTCTATCTCTCTCTCTCTCTCTGTCTCTCTCTCTCTCTGTCTATCTCTCTCTCGCTCTCTCTCTCTCTCTCTCTCTCTCTCTCTCTCTCTCTCTCTCTCTCTCTCTCTCTCTCTCTCTCTCTCTCTCTCTCTCTCTCTCTCTCTCTCTCTCTCTCTCTCTCTCTCTCTCTCTCTCTCTGTCTCTCTGCTTCTCTCTCTTTGTCTATATGTATGTATGTATGTATATATATATATATATATATATAGTGGCTGCAACGACCGATTTTGGATGATGACAACGTCTCTATGCAAGATGAACTGCGCTTCACTGTCACATACACTAACGGTAATGGTAAGTTCTTATATAACACGGTTTCCAGTCATTCGGACTGTTCGAAACGTTTTTCAATTTACCTCCTTGACAAACCTGTTCATGCCAGCGCCATAGCGACTTCTATGTGAATCATTCAGCCTCGGTGAAATTATTGCGCAAAGAATATTGGTTCACAAATCCACCTCTGTATGTACCCAAGTACTCATTTATACAGCTGAGTGAACTTTGGCAACGTGAGGTGAACAACGAAATTGCTAAAACGTCGAAATGGCAGCAAGTTGTTCGCCGTCCACTGCTGCTGTTTGTAATGAGCTATTGTGGCCGCTTTTCCCACATGGTGCAGTGGTCAACATATTTCACATGTCCGCAGGATGTTTGTAAATCGTTTATGTGGTCGTCGCTGTAGAGGTCATCATGCATGAGTATCTCAATGGACGACATTGCGATCCTTTCGACAGTTCGGACTCGAAAGCTTCATACAAAACGTATATATATATATATATATATATATATATATATATATATATATATATATATATATATATATATATATATATATTTATATATATATATATATATATATATATATATATATATATATATATATATATATATATATATATATATATATATATATATATATATGCCTTCCTACAATGTGTCGATATTTGTTCACAATATAAACAGACAACTGAATAAAACGGTCCAAGAAGAAGGCGCTTCTGATAGGAAATCTATATATATATATATATATATATATATATATATATATATATATATATATATATATATATATATATATATATATATATATATAAATATATATATGCCTTCCCTACAATGTGTCGATATATGTTCACAATATAAACAGACAACTGAATAAAACGGATTATTGAAGAACAGACTAATACGGTTTCAATTCAGTAAGTCTGTATATTATTGCCATGTCTTACGAGAACCTCCACCCACTACGGTAAACTGCTTTCAAATTATCATAATTAAAACAACGTTGTATGTGTTCACCGAAGAAAGTTCAGCTTATCCTCATTGTTATTTGACGATAAATGTTAGCGTTTCCAGTGCACACAACACTATCAAATAAAGTAATTATGTTATTTCATTGATCTGTGCCTTCTAATGTGTTTCAGATTTCACTTACATTCCGTGCCCAGTTCAGTGCAACAATTGTCTTCTCCTCAGAAATCACAACAGAACCATGTAAGTTAAACACTTTTAACTAGAATATTCAGTGTTATCCAGTCTAAGGAAGATATTCCCGTTTCTGTTATTTCAGAACACTGGCTCTTGCTTAGGACCGTCCTATTTCGACCAGAATCCAACCAATATATCTATTACCCTCATATTCGGTGGAATATTACCCGGACATTGGGTTCCCCGAAATAATACGTAAGAAGAAGAACAATAATAAATGAACGCCGATTCACACCGTCTCCGCCACATCTCTCGTTCAATGAATAGTCCAAACTCACCTACAGTGGCGCCACTTAGCATATCACCACTTCCACAACATGATTATAAATTCAAAAAGGACAGTGCGGAGAGGTACAATGACTGGGCAATGCGAATTTGTTTTGCATCTTGTTAAGTCGTTGCAAGTTCAAACAAAAGCGCATTTTTTTTCTATATATATTTTCAAAGGAAAACATCATCATCATCACCATCATCATCATCATCATCAATCCTGTAACCTACGACCTTGAAACCAACTGTCTCCACTTCTTCCTGTCGTCTGCCGTCCTTTGTGTCTCTGAGAAGTCCAGGCCTGTCCACTAACCGCCTTCCACCTTTTCCTATGTCTTCCTTGTCTTCTTGCTCCTCTAACGGTGCCTTGCAGGATGGTCTTTGTCATGCGGGATGTTCCTTCGACATGCCCATACCATTTCAGCTTCCGTCTCTTTACCTTCGTTAGGAGATCTCCATAGGGCCCGATGGCTTGTTTGATTCTGTTGTGGGCCTCTATGTTAGTTACGAGGTGCTTGTATGAGATCTTTCTATAGCACCACATTTCCATGGCTTGTACTCCTCTTTGTAGTTAGGCTGTAAGAGTCCATGTATACTGACATGACAAGTGACCGCATCAGTCCGATTTTATAATAATAATAATAATAATACTTCTTTGGCGCCAATATACTAGGAAAATCCGAGCTGAGTGGCGCAACAAAACCAAAAGATTAGGCATTATCGTGACCATGTACAATGCAAAAAAGTCTTCAACAGATGGATGGAGGTGCCAAGAAGCTAAGGAGGATAGGCCATTTTGAAAAGATAGGTTTTCAGATTACGGCGAAATGAAGCTATATTCCTTGCTGATTTTACGCTGTCAGGGAGTGAATTCCACAGGGTTGGAGCGGCAACCGAGAAAGCTCGAGTTCCAGCGTTTGTCTTAATTCTGGGAACAGAGAGTAAACCAGAACCAGACGATCGAAGCTGTCTGGGCTGTCTTGCTGGAGTGAGCATTGAATGTAAATATGCAGCTTGTTTGGTTGAAATGGCTTGATAGGTAATTGTACAGATCTTAAAAATCATGCTATATCGCACAGGGAGCCAATGCAATGATTTTAGAACTACCCTAGCCAGACACTTTTGGACACGTTGAAATTGTGTAATATCCTTGATAGCAATATTATGAAGGACGGAATTGCAGTAATAAAGTATGTTGCTAACAAGAGCTTTTGCAATAGTTTTAGCGACAGAAAGTGACATATACCGGCGAATACGGCGAAGATCACGGATATGATAAAAACAACAACGACACGTTTGAGAAATATGTTGTCTAAAGTTGAAATTCTTATCAAAAGCGATTCCCATATTCTTTGTTGAGGCTGCTGGTGTGATAGTTTGATTCATGATACATGTCGGGAAAAAACCGTCAAGTTTGCCACACAGCTTTGGAGTACCAATGATGAGAAATTCAGTTTTGTCTGCGTTTAACTTTAATTTGCTGTCAGTCATCCAGAGGAAGATATCCTGGAGACAATCGCTGAGCTGATTTAGGGAGCGTTTTTTATCCGAGGTAGCCAAAGAAATGTAGATATTTGTATCATCTGCGTAAAGGTGGTGATCCAAATTATGATTTTGGATAACAGAGCTGAGTGGCGTAGTGTAAAGAGTGAACAGCAAAGGCCCCAGAACAGAATCCTGGGGGACATCACACGAAGTGGGGAGTGCGGCCGAGAAAAAGTTTGCAATCTTTATGGTTTGGATCGAAGGGTGATGATTTTATCTTTCCATATTGGTTTCAGTCTTGTCATCGCTGCTGTTGTCTGGGCAATCCTTGAAATTATCTTTTTGCATCCCTCATCCGTGATAACTGATCCCAGGTACTTAAACTTCGACATTCTTTCTAATCATTGTCCAGTCATTGTGATCATTGTTGATGCCATTGGTGTTGTTGGTCATTATCTTGGTTTTCTCAGCACTAATAATGTAGGACGCAAGTGTATTGTCAAGGCGGCTCACTCGGTCAGCTAGCTCCTGTTTATTCATTGCTAAACCATCGATGTCATCTGAAAAGCGTAATTTTTTCATTGTCCTGCCTGCAATGTTGATTGTTCCTACGTGATCTTCAAGGACGTCAGTCATGATTCTCCCTAAAAATATGTTAAGTAGAGCGGGTGATAGGAGGCCGGCCTGACGGACTCCAATGGTGGTCCCAAACCATTCCCCAGGGTGCCATTCATAAGGACTGCGCTGGTGGCCTTGTCATACAGATGTTCTATGGCTCGAACAAATTGTATTTCCTCAGGGTTGCCAATACGGCTGTATGCAATACCCTGTCAAATGCCTTCTTGAAGTCATTAAAGACATGGTGGAGATCTTCTTGTTGTTACAAGTACTATTCGCAGAGGATTCTCATGTTGAAAATTTACTCTGTAGTACTGTGTCCTGCTCGAAAGCTGGCCTGTTCTTCAGCGATGATGTTCTCTGCTTGTGGTTTGAGTCTGGTAAGGATGACCTTCAACATGGTTTTACTTGGGTGGCTGAGTAGTCCAACTTGCGAGTTTACCAACAACCAGTCGCTGTATAACATTAGCGACGTCATCTTATTTCACCTAAGACTCATTCGTGCAAATCGCCCAATTCCGTCGTATCGGCTGCCGCTTCAACATTGGATGACGTATTTCCACGAGTCGCCTACTAAGCATCCGCACTCTGTGAAACCTTACGATGCTTTGTTCAACTGGACGATTGCCTACTCGCTGAATGTTCATATCGCCAGGCCGTACAGAATGTGTCTTCCTAATCGAGATAAGTTTTGGAAAGACCCGAGCAGCATCACAGACGCAATAGGAAAGGGCTACGGAAAAAGAGCTGATTCAATGCCATGGCCAAAGCGAAACATACCGTATAACTATGCGTCATTTAACCACGCCGAGGGTAAATCTCGCTTGGTTTTATGGATTGTTAGCAACTGTAGGACTCCAAGCAGAAGGGAACGATATGTGAAAGAATTGAAACAACATAGCAAAGTTGAAATAATTGGAAAGTGCGGAAAAACCGTGTGCGATGCAAATAACTCCTGCTTAAATAAGTTGATCCGAGAACACAAATTCTAAGTGTCGTTTGAAAACTCTCTTTGTCCGGAATATATCACAGAGAAGGTTTGGATGCGCTTGGATAACGGAATCCTGCCGATTGTTCTCGCTGGTGCAGAATACAAGTCTTCCTTGCCGGATCATTCCTACATTGATGTCAAAGATTTCGCTTCACCGAAGGCCCTGGCGAAATACCTTGATAAATTAGACAAAAACGATACCCTCTACAATGAGTATTTTGCTTGGAAACAAAATTATACTTGCGCACCTCTGATTGAGAAAAATCTCTCTTGTATGCCAATTCATGAACGAAAACTTACACAAGGTTAATGTTATCCCGGATGTCAACAATGTTTGACCAGAGACAGTTGTATTTCGCCAGCGGAATACTATAGCGGTATTGAAAACATTTGACGTTTATGAACGCGTTTACCAAAGGATTGGTAGAAGTTTTAAGTATGTGTAGAGTAGTTCAATTCTGGTGACTGACTGCTTAAATGCAAGTTTTAATCGGACTAATTTTGTCTAATTGTGCACGACTAAAACAATCTCATTTATAAGACATTTACTGAGATGAAAACGGCATTATTGTTGTATGTCAGACCAAACGCTTCAACCAGTAATGCCCAGATAGAGAAAAACAATGAAACAAAAGTGCACCTTCGCATTGTATTCTTCAAATACATCCCCTGAACACGTATGTTCAGTATGAAAGACAGTGTCATATTTTTTGTTGAGATATTACGGTGTCCTATTTATAGGACGCTATACACAACAGGGCACATGAATAAACGCATGGTTAAACCATTGAACACCGTCGTTTCTCCCGTAATCAGCTGAAAACTTATAAAATGGGATGAACATGATCGCAGTGATGTCAAGCTGCGCGAACTGGTCAAGAAAAAGTGGATTCCTGATAAGGTCATAAGGCGGTTGGGACCGCTGGTTTTCCTTGCACAAGTCCGTGCGCAGCGTCGCTATGTGCAAGTAGATCACTTGAGGCTAACTGCTGAAAGTGATTCTTATAGGTATGTATCTGAGAACACAATGCCGATGATTCTGGGTGTGTTGGAATCAGACAGTGTTCCATCACCTGTGAGTGATGAGTGTGTTTGACAACCAGTGTCGGTTTCTTAAAATACTTAGAAAGAACCAGATCCATCTGTCAGGGAAGGAAAGGCTGTGGTTTCGTCAACATCACAGTCTGCTCCCGTGGTGACCCGTCGATCAGGAAGACGTACCAAGAAAGGAGGTATTCCGGATCTGTAATGTCACTTGTATATGTAATCATGCAGGGTGCTTGGACCCTATATTGGCGGTTGACTTCAAAGATAAAGAGGAATTCGTGTTACGTATTGGTGTTATACCGGGACGTGCTGCTATTGACTATATCAAGTAAAGAATCGTTGCATCGGTGTCGCTATAATGCCACGTCATGTAACACTGACTTTGCTAGTGATTATTAAAACGTGTGCTTGACGCCCAGTTCGTGACTTTTGTGTTGAGGTCTTCAATATGTAGTAACGACCACCAATATGCCACAGTATCTAGACCGTCTTTCAATCGAGATGACTTCATCAAGTCGGGTTATATATATATTTTTTTAACTAGCCAAGTTCACTTGCGTTGTATAGGAGAAAAGGCAGCCACTAAAAATTATTATGAATCCTTGTCCTACATATTACGACAGGACATATGTTGACCTTTGACTTAGATCGCGTAACTTGGCACAATCGTACAAAACACGCCAGCTCTCCGTCATACGAAGTCTTCGTCATTTGATGTTTACCATTTTCTGTTTATTAATGCATTGATGCATACATTCATACAGGCATTCTTAAACAGGTTACGGCAAGATAATGCGTAAAAAAATTAGATGCTGTAGAAGATAAAGTTTACACCTTGTATGACAAATAATAATGATCAAAGGTTGGACTCTCTGTAAGTCAATTACTAGTTTTGCCATTTCTGACAGGGGGTTTGTTGAGTGGGGCAACTATCTTGCTAAATATGTTAAAGTGATTTGAAAATACGTCTCCAAATATGCTTCTTCTTTCTGCTCAAATCCATTCGATACAGAGATAAATTATATAAGACACTAAAAACTACTCGACCAGAATCACCTAAATACTTTGCAATTCGGATCAACCTGACTACCTATAATACTATCCTTAAAAAAAGCATACGTACTGCTAAACGCATACATTACGAATCATGGTTTAACAAATTCAAAAATAACATTAAGAAAACATGGGAAACAATTAATGGTATTCTTTCTAGAACAAACAAAAAGAAAACGTTCCCCAATGCCTTTATTTATAACGAAAATATTATAGCAGATAAAACGGCAATTGCAAACACACTTAATTCATATTTTACCAATATTGGCCCAAATTTAGCCAACCAAATACAAAATTCCACAAATAAAACTTTCAGATATTATCTTAATGGAAACCATAACAACGTATTTAATTTTCAACTTATTAATGAAGAAATAATATATAAAACAATAGATGATATGCACCCAAAAGCAAGTTGCGGATTTGACGGTATTTCTTCAAGGCTTCTAAAGTTAATTAAACCTGTTTTGACAAAATCTTTAACTTTAATCACAAATCAAATATTAACTACGGGTGTCTTCCCCGATAAACTAAAAACTGCCAAAGTAATACCAATTTATAAAAAAGGGGACGAAACCCTATTCTGCAACTACAGGCCAATATCAATATTACCTGCAATTTCAAAAGTAATCGAAACAATGATTTATGACCAGCTAAATTCTTTCTTAAAAAGACATAAACTTATATACGAAAACCAATATGGATTTAGAAAGGAACATTCTACGGAATTTGCCGCTCTTGAATTAATTGACAGGATATTGACACGTATGGATAATAAGGAAATACCTATAAATATTTACTTGGACCTGTCAAAAGCTTTTGACACTCTGGATCACTCAACAGTAATTGATAAACTAGAGTTTTATGGCGTTGAAGGAGTAGCTTTAGACCTGTTCAAAAATTATTTAACAAATAGGAAACAGTACGTTGAATTTGAAGACGCCCAATCAGATAGGCTTAATATATCCACTGGCGTACCTCAAGGATCAATTCTAGGCCCTTTATTATTTATAATTTACATAAATGACTTTGCCCAATCCAGTCCAAAATTCAACTTTATTATGTACGCCGATGACACGACACTTTCAAGTACCTTAGATTATTTCGCTTAATATGGCAAAAAGAAAATGTAGAATTCTTAATCAACACAGAACTGGACAAAATTAATGAGTGGCTTAAATTAAACAAATTATCTCTAAATGTAAATAAATCTAAATATATGATCTTCAAAACGGCTAGAAGAATTAATATGATAAATCCACTAAATATAAAAATAGATAATACATACATTGATAGAGTAGATGAGTTCAATTTCCTAGGGATAAGTTTTAATGAACAATTAAACTGGCAAAGCCACATCAACAAAATTTCAAATAGGTGCTCCAGAATTATAGGTATCCTAAATAAACTCAAACGATTGTTACCACTTAATATAAAGATTATGTTGTATAACACTTTGATATTGTCACATCTAAACTATGGCTTAACGGCCTGGGGCTATCGATGTGATAGAATAAAAAAACTTCAAAAGAAAGCCGTCCGAATTATATGTTTAAGCAAATATAATGCTCATACCGATCCACTGTTCAAAAGTCTTAATTTACTAAAAGTAGAGCACATTCTAAAATTGCAGGAACTAAAATTATATCATAAATTTTCAAACAATAAACTACCTGTCTACCTGCAAAACTTACCACTTGATCAAAACAATAGTATTCACAACTTTAATACACGTGGTCAATATAATATACATACGATCAGGGTACATAACGAGTTTGCTAAACGAAGTCTTAGGTAGAGTTTGCCACATACCATAAATAATGCACCTGATTTATTAAAAGACAAGGTCACTACTCACAGTTTACACGGTTTCTCAAATTATATCAAACTTTATTATCTGAATACATACATTGAACAATGTGCAATCCAAAATTGTTATATATGTCAACATGACTGACTATATATCCGTTCCTCCTTGGTTAAAAAAAATAACTGTTTGTATATCTGGTTGTAGGAATATAATTGGCATTTGTAATATACCGGCATATCTATATTAATATCTATATTAATTTTGTTCATCCAGTAATTATGCATTAATATTTATAGGTATTTTTTTTTTATTTTTTTTATTATTATAATTTTTTTTTCTTTTTATGTTAATAACGGGTGATATTAATTGACAGGGTGGCTCCTACGTTAGCGATTAATATTTAGTCTTAGTAGGAGTCTCCCGTCCCTTATATGACATTATCTTTTATTTTCAGACCGTACTCTATATTCTTACCACTTCGTTTTCTTATGTCGACATAGATGTAATATATTGTATGGTTTTTGTGTTGAATACTCTGTTTTGTTGTTCTTGGGACAAATAAATATTTCCTGTTCCTGTTCCTCCTGTTCCTGTTCTTCAAGTTTCATCGTTTTATAATTGGGGGACCAGCCTTGACAAAATTTAAGTTCTATTGAGTGTTCGCTATGCAACACATGAAGACAATAAATAATATAAATAGTCATTTGGTTAGTGCTTGCTTCCTTATGTTTAGGGGGTTTCTAGAATAACGACGACTCTCCATGAGGCTACTGCAGAAACGAACAGACTTTACAAATGTAGGCCTAATAAAAATTATCCGCGGTGCAAGTGAATGACGACGACTGGCATCGCGGTACCTGGGTGTACGACGGTCTCAGTCTACGGCTGTATATTGATGGAGTTCTGAAGGTCCAAGAAGAAGGCGCTTCTGATAGCAAATCTATATATATATATATATATATATATATATATATATATATAAATATACATATATATATAAATAAATATACATATATATATATATATATATATATATATATATATATATATATATATATATATATATATATATATATATATATATATATATATATATATATATATATATATATATATATATATATATATGTATATATATATATATATATGTATATATATATATATATATATGTATGTATATATATATATATATATGTATGTATATATATATATATATATATATATATATATATATATATATATATATATATAAAACACTCTGTAAAAAAACCTTACACTATCCGTCTTCTAACTGCGGTATTAAAAAAATACATGTTTCAATGGGTCAATGAGACCAACTTTGATCGCAATCATAACAATCGTCCCAATGAATTAAACAAAAAACGTAACATCTATTCCATGAACAAAATAAATGCATATATTATCAATCGAAGTAGCTTAGATTGCTTGTGAACATTTTCTGACAGGAGTAGTGATGATGATGACGATAATGGTTATGGTGAAGATAAAAAATGGTTACGATGATGAGGCATGCGCTTCTTTTGTTACTAATTGTTTTCGATGCTGCTAACTGTGGTTTGTTTCTGCAAATTATATCCGCGGCTGTTCGTGGCTGCAGGCTACATGCAGAACAATGACGCACCGTTGCACATCGCCATCGACAGCGAAGGAGACTACTTCATCGGCTGTCTATACGAGGTCAGATCACGTGTATAATAGTATGCACTCAATGAACGATATTGGGATTTATGTACGAGGTGCTTCAGAATTTTGAATTGAGAGAGCGGGTGAGCCAGTCAAAATATTATAATGCAACGACTGCATAAAACCCATTATCGTTCAATAAGGTATTTATGTTATCTATTCATAGCTAACGTGTCAACCCATTTAATGCAATGAGACGCTAATTTACGTATTATATGGCGCGCGCCGTTTGAATTAATTGTTCGACGCGCGTACTGATATCGCACTGTTGTTTATAATAGTGCGATACAGATATGTATTGCACTGGACGTCACACCGTGCAGGAGAGCGTATATCGCCGTAGACAGCACATTATCAGTAGCAATTATCTATGTAATAAACATGAAAACCACAAAGATAAAACGACCAGCTACACACGTTTTCCACAATTGTTTTAATAGGTGTGTTTTGACCCTGATCGTTTTACTTATTACCCATATACCTATGCTTCAACTGCGTTATCCTGAAATGAAACCCCTAAGCTAAGTGCATTCAAGGTGCAATATTTATGTGCTACATCATATAAACTTTATATGGCAATGACACATATACTTTGGCCGTGATCGATCTACCTTTGTTCGCCATGACCGTGATCGTTCTAGCTTTGTTCGCGTGTGACAGTATGGTATAGTAAATTGCAAATAAAATGGGTATTTAAAGATTGGTACCATTTGATAATTCCCCTTCCGTCTTCTATCAACATTAACTATGTTACACTTTATGTTCTAATATGTATTGCATTAGTATATTTACTGACATAAATGTCATAAACCGGGATTCCGAAAACCAATTAGCACAAATCACCGGTCTTCGACGCGTACACAGTTGACGTCATCTTTCTTTTTATCTTGAGCAACGACTGCCTATATAACATTGCGATGCTGATGTTTTTCAGGGTTATTGATGTACCATTTGGTTAAAAATAGCATCCATAAAATTAACGCATTTTGTTTTTGAAGTAAAATAAACATATTTCACGATATACAAATGTCACTTGATGGCACACTGCTGAATGTGACAAAAACTGCAACATCAGGCTGTTCACATTACAATAAGTTACCCGATGTAACGAACAAAGTTAATTCTTTCGGCAGCTTTACCATTGTGTTCGTTGAAGGCGGAGTTGATCTGACGTCATGGCTAATGTCATATGGAGCATCCTGTGGCTGATCGTGCTCGTGATCGCGTGCTCTATTGGCTTCGTCGGCGCCATCGTCTACGTCATCATCGGCCCACTCGGCGCCTGTGTTTCCGCCTTCAATCATCTGATAGACTTG
>BSQZ01000003.1:7127500-7142500 GCA_033239005.1 Lamellibrachia satsuma
AAGTTAAACTTCGAAGTTTTTAAAATCGTTTTTTACGGGAACATTCCGTTTTGACCAGAGCCGTCCTGTTTGACGAAAATCTTCCCGTTTCTGTTAGATCAGAAGATATTCCGTTGTCGGGTAGGTCTCTTTCGACCACAACCCACACAGTGTAACCATCCTAATATGCGGAGAGTAAAAAAATTAACCATTACCCATTACGTCATTACCCATTACGTCATTACCCATTACGGCAGGTGGAGAAGCACAGCATCCTTGTCCGATTATTTGTGTTACTCTAGTAGCATAAATAATTGGTCGATTCAAGTGGGATGCAATGCGCAAATATACCAATTGTTATATTTGGACATGCGACATTTGATTTGATATATATATATATATATATATATATATATATATATATATATATATATATATATATGAAGGTTATTCACAAGTTTCGCTCTTAGTTTATGTCAACCAAACACGAAGTAAGTCTAACGTAATACAATAAACTTATTGCACTGCTTTTGAAAGCTAAGTCCACGACTGCATATGCAGGACGGACCATCACAAGGTAATTATCTTTACAAAATTGTCTTCTCCTCTTCTTTCTTATTCACGGATATCCGTGGCGATTCTGGAATTTATACTGGTCCTCGAATGGTGTATCTCCTTCCTTCCTTCAGTCCTCCCAATTCAGTGGCGGTTTTCCTCTTCTTCGTATGTTTTTTTACAAAAATTAATTGTACAATTTCTTGGATAGTTTCGTTGCATGGAACAATTGCTCGCATTTTAATTAATTAATCTCAAATAGAAAATTCAGTTTATTTCACGGTCGATCCAATGGATAAACTAATAGTTACGCAACTAACTGTAATTAATTTATACTGTACTATGTGCACTAGAAAACTTACCATCAGCCAAATATCACAGTTGAAGAGGTAAGATACATTCGACGAATATTTGCAAGAGAAGTCTTTAAAACTAACGTATGCTAAATGTCTCATGTTTCAGGCAATCAAAGCACGCAGCGTTAGTGGTTCTTGTCGTCTTGTTTGCAACGACGTCGCTGATTCTCTACAAGGATGTGTTGGAAGTTCGCTTGAATCTGCCACAAATGGTGAAACATTCGAAGGGGACAATGTTTACGTGGATCACAGAAGGGCAGCATAATCGAACCACCAAAGTACGTAATGGCTGGAATTTTAGGAATACATCACATCAACAGGGAGAAATGGCTAATTTGAGCATGCCACATGAAACATCTCGGGACACACATACTCGCAACTTGGGAGAATGGAAAAACAAAAAATTGCACAAGGCATACGAACAACGCGTTATTCGTATACTTACATGGACAGATGTATCAGGCAACAATCCAATTTGGTTTCCGGGTCAACAAGAAGGCGTACCTCTATGCGATACGCCAATCCCGTGTGAGTACTCCAGCAATCACTCGTTGTATAACATTAGTGATGTCATAATGTATCACACAAGACTCGTTAGTAATCGTCGCGCAATGCCGTCATTCCGGCTGCCGCATCAACATTGGATGACATATCTTCGCGAGTCACCTACCAGAAATAAAAAAGTAATGACCCCTTACAATACTTGGTTCAACTGGACGATTGCCTACACGATGAATGCTGATATCATAAAGCCGTACGGAATGTGTCTTCCGAATCGTGAGAAGGTTGCAAAAGATCCGAGCAGCATCACCGACGCAATACGACGAGTCTATGGAAAAAGAGCTGATTCAATGCCGTGGGTAAAACACAATAAAGTATACAACTATACTTCATTTAATCACGCAGAGGGTAAAACTCACTTGGTTTTATGGGTTGTTAGCAATTGTAGGACTCCAAGTAGAAGGGATCAATTGAAACGGCATATCAAAGTTGATATAGTTGGAAAGTGCGCTGACAATGAGGGCGATAGAACTAATCCGCAGTTAACTAAATTGTTGCGAAGTCACAAATTTTACTTGTCGTTTGAGAATTCCCTTTGTCCGGAATATATCACAGAATAAGTTTGGAAGCTCATGTATATCGGAATCCTGCCGATCGTTCTAGGTGGTGCCGACTACAAGTCGTTCTTGCCGGCGCATTCCTACATTGATGTCAAAGATTTCGCTTCTATAGAAGCACTGGCGGCATACCTTCACAATATAGATAAAAATGATCATCTCTATAATGAGTATTTTGCTTGGAAACAAAACTATACTTGCCAATTTGATCTGCCTGGAAACGATTTCTTGTGTAATGTATGCCGATTCATGAACGAAAACCTACACAACGTTAACATCATCCCGAATGCCAACCAATTTTGGAATGGCGACATTTGTTTTTCGCCAGAAGAATATTACCGCGGTATTGTAGATGATATTTGACGGCTATAGTTTGAGTGTGAAATATGTGTCGAATGTTCTGATAGAACGACAGAAAGAAGTCGTTGATAGAAAGATTAAACGTCCAGTACATTTACATAATATGACAATTAGGATGGAGAACGTATATTCGCAAAACAAGAATGCGGACTTTCAAAATTGAACCATTGTAACATCACCCATTACGTCATCACCCATTACGCCATCACCCATTACGCCAGGCGGAGACGCACAACTAATCGGACGCCTCCAAACGCTATTATTTTGCAACTGTGTCATACGATTCAAGCGTAATGCACTGCGCAAATATACTACTTGATATAGTCGGACATGTGATATTTGTTTGCTAGGAGTGTTATTCACCGGGTTGGCGCTAATTTTATGTCAACCAAACAAGAAGTATGTCAAAGCTAATATAATAAAGTTATTGCACTGCATTTGAACACAATGTCCGTGGATGCATATGAAGGATGATCAAGCGATAATTATTTCAAAGAGGGTGTGTTTTCCTCCTCTCTCTCTCTCTCTCTCTCTCTCTCTCTCTCTCTGTCTCTGTCTCTCTCTCTCTCTCTCTCTCTCTCTCTCTCTCTCTCTCTCTCTCTCTCTCTCTCTCTCTCTCTGTCTCTCTCTCTCTCTCTCTCTCTCTCTCTCTCTCTCTCTCTCTCTCTCTCTCTCTCTCTCTGTGTCTCTCTCTCTCTCTCCCTCTCTCTCTCTCTCTCTCTCTCTCTCTCTCTCTCTCTCTCTCTCTCTGTATCCTTTCCATCAATTTCACGGCTTGGCTCAGTGATGTGATGCCTCTGTATCTCCCTGGGTCATGGGTGTCCCCTTTCATCTTCCATTTCGGCAAAATCATTCCTCTTCGCCATTCTGCTTGCATCTCTCTTGTTGTGAAGCACACATTAAAGAACCTCTTCAACCATTCGATTCCCTCTAGTTCGTTTTCTTTCACCACTTACACTGACATTTCGTCCACTCCTACAGCCTTCCCAGTTTTAATATTCTTTACAGCTTTCTCGATCCTTTATTGTCCTCACCTCTAGATCTCTCCATACAGAAGGTAGTAACTCCATCTCACATTCTCCCTCCGGGCTTTCTTGAAGTACACGCCTCATACACCTAACACTTATTTTGTTCCAGTCACCAATGTTCCATCGCTTCTCTTCGTTGCTCGTGTTTGAGTAGTACGCTATTTCTGTCCCTATCTCTGGCCAGCTTGATGAACAATTTTCCCCCATCTTCTTCAATCCCCTTGCACCATTCCTATTGTTTATCATATCTTGCTCTAGCAACAGCCTTGTTTGCTGCATCCTTCTGCTCTTCTCCCGGTACTTCTGCTCCAGCCTTTTCTTTTCTTCATCACTCGCTTCTTCCAAACACTTCAGTGCCTCCTTCGTTTCGTGTATTGCTTGTTCAACTTCCCGGTTCCTCCACCACTGTTCTTTCTTCCTTCGTCTTTGTATTGGCTTTCCTTATGTTCGGCCACATATCTCCTCAGCTGGTCCAATAAAGCCTTCCTTAAATTCTGTCCATTCTGCTTCCACACCTGACCTTGTTCGTTAAGTTGCCTGAACGTCGTATCGTACTTCGCTTTTGTATTTTTCCATCACCTCTCCTTCGCATTTCCACAACATGATCACCTCCTTCTCTCTTTGCTTCTTTCTATCCACATTTCATTAATCAATAGTTTATGTTGACTCGTTATGTGATCTCCTGCCAAAACCTTGCAGTCTCCAACCTTGTCCGCTGACATGTTCTGACAATCTGCACATCTATCTCTGTTCTGTGGTTCCCACTTCTGTAGGTTATCTCGTGTGACTCCCTCTTCTGGAAGAAGGAGTTTTCCACCACCAATTGATTTCTGGCGAGCATTTCCACCAGGTATTGTCCCTCTCTGTTTCGTGTGCCGCATCCATACTTTTCTATGGGCTCCTTACTGTTCTGTCTTTTTCCAACGTGTGCATAAATGTCACCTGCCACAAACAACATTCATGTAACCTGCCACAACCAACATTCATGTCACCTGCCACAACCAACATTCATGTCACCTGCAACAACCAACACTGTCTCCGGCTCCACATGCCCGATAATAAGTTACTTCTGAATGCATCCTTGCCTTCTTGCATTTTCCCTGTCTGTGGTGCATATACTGACAGTATACACGTCATCTGTCCTCGGACCAATAACCACTCTGCATCGATCCTGCCTCCTCATCTCACCACCCTGATGTCTTCCTTATTGTATTCATAATGTTCATAATCACTACCACTACATTTGTTTTTCCATCTCTCCCTGCATGCAGCATCTTAAATCCTTCACCCAGGTCCACAGCTCTGTCCCTTTCCACTTCATTTCTTGGAACCCCAACACCAAGAGCTGCCTCATCTTCATTAGCTCAAACACCTCCACTCTTTTTCCAGTCATTGTACCCACATTTAGTGTGGCAAACTGGATGTCGCGTGTGAGCCGACGCCGGCTGTTCGACCCCATAGGTCTTCGCTGATTTATCTTTTGTGCCAGCGCGTCGGTTCCCCCGCCCGCGGTAGCCAATCTCGTAATTACTAGGTGACATGGCATATAATTCAGGTAATTTAATCGATCCACATGACGCTGACCATGCTGCCCCATTTTTCCAGATTTTCCTTCCTCTAGATCACTGTCTTCCGTGACTAGTTGACTTGATCTGCCCATGGTTTAAATCGGAGTGGTCCGTCTCCTAGACCCACTGTCTGCCAAGGCTAATGAGTTGGGTCTACCCAGGTTTTATAATCAGAGTTGTCCTTCTCCTAGATCCCTCGCATGTTAGCCTGGGGCCGTAAGGTGCCCAGTTAACGCGGTGTATGAGGTCATGCTAGAGTCTTGTCTATGGAGAGGCCATATACCAGCAGGGGAGGTTTGCGCACTCATGACCCTTTTCACTCCATGAGGGGGCTAGCCGGCGACCGCAGCTGATAGCTAGACCGTGAAGCGCATACACTACAAACTATTCACTCACACTACGACACTAGACGCATCACACAGGCCTGTGTCACCACACACACAAACAACACACACACACACACAGACATACACACACACATATATATATATATATATATATATATATATATATATATATATATATATATATATATATATATATATATATATATATATATATGTATATATATATATACATATACATATATGAATATATATATATATATATATATATATATATATATATTCATATATGTATATATATATATATATATATATATATATATATATATATATATATATATATATATAAATATATATTCAACTGGACGACTGCCTACTCGCTCAATGCTCATATCGCCAGGCCGTACGGAATATGTCTTCCTAATCGAGAGAAGGTTTGGAAAGACCCGAGCAGCATCACAGACGCAATACGAAAGGTCTACGGAAAAAGAGCTGATTCCATTCCGTGGACAATTCGAAAGATGCCATTCGACTATTCTTCATTTAACCACGTCGAGGTTAAAACTCGCTTGGTGTTATGGGCTGTTACCAACCGTGAGACTCCAAGCAGAAGGGAAAAATATGCGAATGAATTGAAAGATATATCAAAGTTGATAAAATTGGAAAATGCTGAGAATATAATTGCGAAAAAAATTCTTGCACAAACGATTTGTTCAGAGACCACACATTCTATTTGTCGTTTGGGAACTCTCTTTGTCCGGAATATATCACGGAGAAAGTTTGGAGTCGCTTTTGTAACGGAATTTTGCTGATCGTTCTTATTGGTGCCGGCTACAAGTTTTCCTTGCCAGCGCACTCCTATATTGATATCAAAGATTTCGCTTCACCGAAGGCTCTGGCGAAATACCTTCACAAGATAAACAAAAATGATACCCTCTACAATGAGTATTTTGCTTGGAATCTAAGCTATACTTGCCATTCAAATCTGCCCGGTAACGATATCCAGTGTGACATATGCCGATTTATGAACGAACACCTAAACAAGGTTAATGTCATCCCGGACGTCAACACATTTTGGAACAGAGACGTTTGTATTTCGCCACGAGAATACTACCACGGTATTGGAAACGACATGTGACGGCTGTAATTTTTTCCAATAGACTGATGTGTTTGAAATATAGTTTGAATGTTCAATGTTCAATGTTCAAACACAATAATTACCCACAAAAATCGTTGACAGAAAGATTAAACATCCAGTTCATTTAGATAGTTTGGCGATTTGGTTGGAGAATAGATATTCGCAAAACAAGAACGCGCATTTCAAACATGAACAATGTTACTTGCTTTCGTAATGTAGAGTGAGACACTTGTACATTTTAATTTTCTACAAGCACATTATTTGAACTAGTAAAAGTGTTTGGAATAAATAGGAATTAATTAAGCATTAAAACGAATGAATATCATGAAGACGGGTACTAATATTCATTGTCACAATACGAGGTAACCAACAATGATATTATATTATATTGGATTGTACTACACAGCATCGCAACACATCACATCACATCACATCACATCACACCGCATCATATCACATCACATTACATTGTATTACATTGTATTATTCAAGCACACATACACGCCCCGCATGCATATGTGGTTCGTTCGACTGGTGTATCCTTTCGACATTACGGTTAGGGCTGAAACAGTGGCAGCATGTGTGCACGTATTTAGAAGCAGCCGATTAATATGTGCGGTGCTACAATGTTGCGATGTCTTCTTGTATCCGGTTGTAATTTCACCATAAAGTGATTCAATCCATCCTTGTGTACATGGTTGTGATTGCTACTACAAGAGTTCGACATTCTTCATCACATCTACGAATGTCTTCGACTTACGAATACAAGTTAACATTATTCTCCGTCGAGACTTAAGGTCAGCCTAACTTCACTTGACGGAGCGTCAAGCTTTATAAGCGCCACCGGCATTCATCGCCATATACACACTACCGTTGTATCACGCGTGGGTGGGTTCACATTCGTTGTATTACAACAATGCCACCCACGACATCTTCTTGACCGCCATCATCACGCCTGACTGCATACGGGTAACGCCGTCAGGTCCGCTGTCCTCAAGCCTTACTGCATAGGTGTCACGTCGTCACGTATGCTATAAACACGCCTGAGTTCATAACTGTCACGCCGTCTCGTCCGCTGCCATCACGCTTTACTTCATACGTGTCACATCTTCAAGTCCGCTGTCATCTCGTTGGACTGCCCCAATGACTAATGTTTCACTTTCTGACAAACTTCAAAATGTTTATGATAAATAATATTTTCCATTGTTGTTTTATTTGAAAATGAACATGCATTATGTTGTGATGTGACTAGCACAACTACGGGACGTGCAGTGATGAACACAACTACGAGACGTGCAGTGATAAGTACAACTACAGGACGTGCAGTGATGAACACAACTACGAGACGTGCAGTGATAAGTACAACTACAGGACGTGCAGTGATGAACACAACTACGGGACGTGCAGTGATGAACACAAATATGGGACGTGCAGTGATGAGCACAACTACGGGACATGCAGTGATGAACACAACTACGGGACGTGCAGTGATGAGCACAACTATGGGACGTGCAGTGATGAACACAATTACGGGACGTGCAGTGATGAGTACAACTACGGGACATGCAGTGATGAACACAACTACGGGACATGCAGTGATGAACACAATTACGGGACGTGCAGTGATGAGCACAACTATGGGACGTGCAGTGATGTGCACAACTATGGGACGTGCAGTGATGAACACAACTACGGGACGTGCAGTGATGAACACAACTATGGGACATGCAGTGATGAACACAACTACGGGATGTGCAGTGATGATCGCAACAACTTGACTTGCCAGTAATGAACGTGACGTGCAGTGATAATCGCGACAATGTGACCCAGTAGTGATGAACATGACGCAGCATTGATGAACGTGACCCGGCATTGATGCTTGCAACAACCTGTCGGTGACGATCGCAACTTGACATTCATTCTTGACATTCAATCGCTACCTCAGAGGGAGCAACTTGAAATTCGACATAGTAGGACGACCAAAACCGTTGATAGGGGTCGTTAGGCGACTTATCCCTCTTTCGGCGGAGGAAAGGTAGTTAGGCAACTCACCTTCTGTTTGGGCTGTGCATTGACGTAGTTATCCAGACGCTTTGATCAGTTATGGTTTGTATGAACCCTAAAAGTTTGCTCTAACAGATAACAATAATGTCGTTTCGTCTTAGAAAATGTGTTATATCAATTAAATTATTAAAAGATCTGGTTATAGTCCAAAGTGTTCATGTTGTGTAGGCGCAGTTCCACTTGGCAATGTTCTCCAAGTGGAGAATGCGACGTAGTTTACGTAATACAACATTTGGAAATTAGCGAGTCCAATGACGCAATGTCACGACAACGTATTTGTATTTTTGGACAATATGTTTCCATTGTACGTCCAACAGTCTGAAATATGTACACCTTTCTTAATTTTCCTAAGTTCGTACAGGAGTTCGGAACGAAAATTAGTCAGGTCCTCATTGATGTAACTACGGTCCCTGGACACTGAGGCAGCATTTCGCATTTTGAGATTCACTCGTGCTTTGTAGGTAGCGTTCCTGCGCCGTTGTGTGGTGAATCTCACGATTACAGTGCGTAGCTTTGCCTCGGTGATACGTCTTAATATTATGTGTGCTCTATCGATGTTACATGTCTGAATTGGCGGAGACAGTTTCATGTGTTTATATACAATGTTCACGATGGTGTTTTCTATTTCATACCCACAGACAACGTGGGGTAAACGAAATTGGCCACGTTTTGAAATCCGGTCCCCTAGTCCGAAAGTCCGATGCTCTAGCGTACAAATGGTGCAACAACAGACAGTGCATCCACAACGGTGCACCAACAGACAGTGCTTGAAATGTTGTGGTCAGTTGAATGGAAGACCACCACGGACACAATATGTAAGAACAGTACGTAACTGGTGATATGGATTGTGTAGAATCAATTTTGATTATATGAGTATATGGTATACAATTCACAGTGTGTCTAGAAACCCATGGATATCCCATATTCTTCCTTGTATGCGGCCTATGACTAGAAACAGGATGCCCACCACGGGTGTAATCATGTCGGAATATGCATACATTCTAGATATTGTGAGTAACGGTCGCATTACCGTGCAATGTTCTTAGAAATGCCAGCCAAATCCTGTGCCTGTATCGTTAACATTTGGAAGTAATTAATTTAAAAATACAGTATCGAAACAGTGCATTCCTCGTTGAATATTGACTTAGATATAAAAAACAGTAAGCATAATAACACGTTTTAATGTTTTCGTTTATTTAACAAGAATATCAGAATATAGTCATACAAAGCACCAAACATGCAATTTATTGCAATTACCAATCCTAATCTGGATGGTACACGACAATGACACTAGTGAACCAGTATAGACAGGGAACATGAGCAGAACGTTAAACTAATCCATTATTATTAAGCTGTATCCACTTTCCGCCGAATTAGTTGACACGGTAAACTATTATAGAGACACTTCGTGAAGATAGATAACTCTCGATTAAGTAAATATAGTATTATCACCGGAAACAGGCGCGCCTGTTGAGCATATTTATTGCCGTGTCGAGTTCTATTAACAATAAAATTATTATATTTGACATAGTTTACCACACAAGTAGCAAATGTCAGGCGTCTACCAGTTGAGCATAGATTTTGCTGTGTCGAGTTATATCAACAATCAAAATACATAGTATTCTTCACACAAGTAGTGACAATCGCGACCCCTCTCACGCTTCTGCCTGCTAATCTTTGTACCACGCTATACTCACCTCTTCTGGAGGGTGCGATAAATGACCACATAATACAACCAACGGCTGACCTGGCTGTGTCTCAACTGCCTCAAGGATTGATGTTGGGTACTGGTGGCACCTGATGCAGAGGTGGACGTATAACCAGGATGTCAACGTTGAATGTGACTGTGGAGAGGTTCACTAAACGATGTAAGTATATTATCCTAACATACTACTTATACTCTATATATGTATATATATATATATATATATATATATATATATATATATATATCTATATATATATATATATATATATATATATATATATATATAATATACTACTATATATATATATATATATATA
The DNA here is from genome assembly GCA_033239005.1 of Lamellibrachia satsuma. Classification (NCBI taxonomy): domain Eukaryota; kingdom Metazoa; phylum Annelida; class Polychaeta; order Sabellida; family Siboglinidae; genus Lamellibrachia; species Lamellibrachia satsuma. Next base: position 7,138,036 of record BSQZ01000003.1, read on the forward strand.
TATATATATATATATATATATATATATATATATATATCATGCACAGTACCTAACATCAGTCCTGAGGCAGTTGAGACACAGCTAGGTCGGCCGTTAGTTGGATTATGTGATCATCTATGTGGTATGGTAAGATAAGACACTAGTAGATATTGCATTGTTGTCCTCTCCACAGTCACATTCAATGTTATACGTCCATATATGTATATATATATATATATATATATATATATATATATATATATATATATATATATATATATATATATATATATATATATATATATATATATATATATATATATATATGTATATATATTGCCAATGGCTTCCTTATTCATTTGCCATCTGGGCATTTTGTCTTGGATGTCTTGGGTGACAATCTTTTTAAATCTAGTTAACAAGATTATTAAGGTACAACGCAATATAATGCGATGAATTTGATATTTGCTAAGGTGCATAAATCCGCGAATTCGCAGACCGTGTTTCGGAGGACTGACTGGAGGCTGAGATGCTCAGTCGCGTAAGCGATTTTTCAAGTGATGTGGAGAAAGCCGCCGGAAGCCGTAATCGGATTTGCAAGTAAGGAGGCTGCGTCACAGAAGCTGCAATGTATTTTAAGGAGAACGTACAACGATTACCATTGTCAAAAGACATTTCAAAACCTATTAGTATACGTGACGTTGCGATTGGCTAAAATAATAAAAATAATAATACGTAAAGTTAATAACACGTTTTAATATTTTCGTTCATTTAACAATAATATAAAAATATGTTCATACAAAGCACCAATACAGACATGGCTAGAGGAAAACATGTAACTTATTGGAAATACGGATCCTAATCAGGATGGAACACGACAATGACACCACGGACCCAGCCTAGACAGGGAACACGAGCAGAGCGGTAAACTAATACATTATTATTAAGTCGTAACCATTTTCCGCCGAATTAGTCGACACGGTAAACTATTAGAGAGACACTTCGTGAAGATAGATAACTCTCGATTGAGTATTTATTAAATATAGTATTATCACCGGAAAAAGGCGTGCCAGGTGAACATTTTTGTTTCCGTGTCGATTTCTATTAACATTAAAATTATGACATTTGACATAGTATATCAAACAATTAGCGAATGTCAGGCTTTTACCAGTCGATCATACTTCTTGCTGTGTCGAGTTATATTAACAATCAAAATACGACATATGACATAGTATACTGCACACAAGTAGTGAACTTCGCGACCCCTCTCACGCTTCTGCCTGCTAATCCTTGTACCACGCTAAACCCACCACACAATCCAACTAACGATCGACCGGGCTGTGTCTCCACTGCTTCATGTGTTAGGTATAACTGGTGACACCTATATATATATATATATATATATATATATATATATATATATATATATATATATATATATATATATATATATATATATATATATATATATATATATATATATATATATATATATATATATATATGTATATATATATATATATATATATATGTATATATATATATATATGTATATATATATATATATATATGTATATATATATATATATATATATATATATATATATATATATATATATATATTTATATATATATATATATATATATATATATATATATGTATATATATATATATATATGTATATATATATATATATATATATATATATATATATATATATATATATATATGTACGTTGAATATATTTATTTGTTTTATATGTCATAAGAGCCACTCGTTATATAAAAATTATAGTTGGCCTCTCTCTCTCTCTCTCTCTCTCTCTCTCTCTCTCTCTCTATATATATATATATATATATATATATATATATATATATATATATATATATATATATATATATATATATATATATATATATATATATATAAATTCTTTATTTTAATACTTGGTTTTTGTATACGGTGTCTAACTCTTTATAAGTGTAACATTATATAAAGGGTGTGTAGCGGTAGAAAGACCTATGTAACTACCCCTCTATGTGCATGTTGTTAGTTCTGCAGGTTTTTTTGCTGTATATAAAAATTTTATATTGAACATTAAATAGAAATATTTTGCAAAAATAGTACGTAAAACCACTAAACTGTGGGAAAATATATTTTCTATAACTAATTCTGGAGTATCATTTATAACGTGTGGCAAGTTGTGTTCAAATATTGTCCTAGATGTATGTATAGTTGTAACGTTGCGAGTTTTATTACTGTGTATATTGTAATTTGGGATAATTGTGCAATTTAATAAACTGGCAAGTTACTGTGAATATATTTGTAGTAAAATTTTAGTTCTTGTAACTTTAGCTGATGTTCTATTTATAGTATTTCAAGTTTTTTAGAAGTGGTTCTATATGTGAATTATACCTGTTCAAGGTTATTATTCGAACTGGCCTTTTTTATTTTCATTATTCTACTGTCTATGCATATCCATGCTATAAAGCATTAGTTAATATGGGATAATATTAAAACATTGTATTACAATATCTTTATTTCTAGAGATAGTACATATTTTAATATATTTAATATACCAGTCATCTTAGAACATTTATTTGAAATTTGATCTACCTTGAACACACGTCTGTTCAGTTCAGATGTGTGTTCAAAGTTAGTCTTAGGACATTAAGTTCATCCACTCGTTCAATGTTGATGTTATCTATTTTAAGAGTAAGAGTTAGCGTATATTTTTGGTACATGTAAAATCATATATTATTTTTTTCTTTAATGCATGATAATGAATTAATATTTAGCCATTCGATAATTTTACGGAGTTATTCATTTATTAAAGATTATCTACTTTTATTTTTATATTGTTTGCTATCATTCAAATGTTTTAATGCGCTGGTTAGTTTTGTATCATCAGCATACATAATGAAGTTAAACATATTACTGACTTCCGGGATATCATCGTAAATAGCAAACAATAAAGGTCCTAGAATTGATCCTTATAATTTTATCTACTAATTCAAGCGCAGTATATTCTGTGGAGTGCTTAGATCTAAAACCATATTTTGTGGGTAAATTATGTACTATTTTCTGTTCTGTTTCTTCGTCTACGTTTTTTGTTTAAAAACCTGAATTTATTTTTTAAATATAATAACTACAATATTTGGTACCTTCATATTTATATTATTTACAATAGTCTGAGTTGTATTTGTAAAAAAAATTAAATGTGTATGCAATTTTGATTGTTTGTTATTTGTGCGTTTTCTTCAAAATAGGTTGTTATGTTTGTTTTTTTACAATGATATAAATTAATTTATTATTTTCTATGTATTTCGTATATAATTTTTAATTCTTAATTTTAAGTGTTTACACAGTTTGTCTCAATATCTAACTGATATTAACAAACCCTGAATGATCGATGTTGATTTTTTTGGTTTTAATTGATAAAATTTACTAATTTGCTTGGCATGTGTTTGTTGTTAGCACGTGTAATTTCTGCAGGTTTTGTAAAACAATTTAAGTTTTGGTCAGTGGTTGGACTTTTATTTAATCTATCGTAAATGTCATTTTAATGATTTTATTTCATCCATAACATTTGTCATTGCCTCTATATTTATTGTGTTAATTTTGACATATCTAAGAGGAAAGTGTATTTTTACAGTATTGGGAATAATCATGAAATACTGCTGGTGATCAGAAAATCGATTAGTTAGCATCCCTGCTCTTCTTTCTATGGATTTATGAAATTTACAAAATAAATTATCTATTAGAGACCCAGTTATTAACGTTTTTAATGTTGATATAATTGGTGTAAATTAATTTATAAAAGCATTTAATTTGTCATTACACGTTCTCGGATATGTGTTCATATGTATCGAAGTTAATTTTGACTTCTGATTTATTATTATACATTATCAGCACTCCTTTGCTGCTACATGGCTTACTCTGTGATATCCTTGTAAAGAACATTTTGATAAATCCTCTCTTTCATCTGTCCATGATTCTTGTAAACATATTACGCTAAATTTGAGATGTACACTCTTTAGTTCATGTACGAATGCCTCAAGTTCAGAAATGTTTTTATTTATTAATGCTAAAACTGTTTTTGTTTTCCCTCGCTACGTCATTAAATTGATAAAAATCATAATAAGATGAAAGACGTATTAGTTGATGTTCATTAGTGTCAGTGTAATTTTTATTTATGTGTAATATATTTGTTAAGCAGTTGCTCTGAATACCTCCTGAATAGGATAGGATGGCACTATTGGAAACTGCACGTTGGAATGAATGTACATGTACATCACTGGGGAAAGGTGTGACAATCAATCAGACAATTGCCCGACGATTGCATGTCATTGATGGTGCAGCAGCCGTCAACAAGTTGAAGCCAAGGACTTCAACAATAGTCGACCAGTATCAAGCAACGACATTTGCTGCATACCATATGTTCCAGCTCAACAAAACCCAACTTTTGGGCAGTGTCTGGCATGT
>BSQZ01000003.1:7147500-7222500 GCA_033239005.1 Lamellibrachia satsuma
CAAAGTACACATCGGTCAGGACACATAATGAATTGATCAGCATTTGTGAGGATGTCTTACGTGAGGACATATGTGAGGAGGTCATAGTTTATGTTGCCAGTGCTTATGTAGGGTTCTCCATTTTGCTACAGCTTCTGGCAATACCAGCCAATATGCACACCAGTTGGAATGCGCATCTAGACCTTCGACGATCTTGTTGTGTCTGGTTATCATAAAAAATATTCAGCGATGTTGGAGCCAGTGACACAACCTTGGCAAACTGTTCAACTTGATGTTCTCAGGGTCCACGACCACATCCATAAGCAATTCGTCATATCTGAAGCACACAGAAGAATACCTAAAGTACGTTTTAAGGAGGATATAATGGTGCAAGCTGACAAGATTACAAAGGCGGTTGGAATTGAATTATGTATGCCTCCCCGGTGTGGACGTCTGACCCAACGGCCAAAATACTAGAACAACACGGTGGAGGAGTATTATCGTGTCGCAATCTTCATCTCATACCTGGACTCTATAATCAAGTCACTAGGAACTCGGTTTGCTCCCTACAACAAGAATCACTTTGCCCTGTTTTCTCTCAATCCTGTACTGATGTATCAGCTGGATCGCAACAGTTTCAGAGATCGCATGGTCCAGGCAAGCATTTTGTACATACAATTATACTGAACTATGTTTCGATATAATACTATTGTAATTTATTGAAATTATATTGTACTGTCCTGATTTTCAATTATTTGTGTTTGAAGGTTTGTTTTAAAATTCAATTGTTTTCTTTACCCAAACACGATGGCGGCATTGATTTGTTTGGCTATCAATGGTTTCAATTGATGTCTTGGGACAACGTGATTTTTTTTCCTGAAAATATGGTGAGTTCTTCTATTTTCAAGTCAACGATATATACAGCATTGAAAATGTCGCTGAAGAATCACTGCCCTGGTTTGAGCTGTGGACACTAGGCACACACCTGAACACTGCAGCCAGTGCAACATTGATGGAACTATTGAACTACTGTCATTTGTTCCCGGCTGTTCGTAAAGCTTCACTTATTGCGTTGACGGTTCCAGCCTCTATTTGTCAGGTTGAACGTTCTTTCAGCACCTGGATGCGAGTTAAGATCTGGCGTCGTTCGACGGTGTCTACTGAACGCTTGTCTGGCTTGTGCATGCTTGCTGTGCATCGACAGAAGCTGGTGGACAGAACGGATGCCATCATCAAGGACGCGATTGACTGATTTGGGTCTGAAAGGCGTTGCCTGTAGTTTTTATTCAGCCAGTAACTGGAAATGGATATTAAATCATTGTATGTACAATGTTTGAATAAATAGTGTATGCCTTACTATGCTTATGCTTGATTATATCCCCAAATTCCTTGCCTCTCTCTGGAAAAATTTCCGCGGACGCCCATGAGTGTATCTAATGTCAGCTGTTTTCATGTGTGTGCTTGTGAATATCATAGTACTTCTTTTATCAGGCCAACTTATTTCCTGATGACTAGGCTTGCATATAACAACGCATTTATTATTAATATGTAAAAAAAAATTACACACCTATAGAGACATTCGTTAGTCGTTCCATGATGGTATCTTCCGTACGTCTGACGTCCTGGTGAGATGAAGTCATAATTTTCGACAAAATGTTTGCATGCATTGTACGAGTAGGAGTATGTTTAAGTTTATTTGTGGCCGTGCATTGTACGAGTACGAGTATGTTTAAGTTTATTTGTGGCCGTGCATTGTACGAGTACGAGTATGTTTAAGTTTATTTGTGGCCGTGCATTGTACGAGTACGAGTATGTTTAAGTTTATTCGTGGCCGTGCATTGTACGAGTACGAGTATGTTTAAGTTTATTTGTGGCCGTGCATTGTACGAGTACGAGTATGTTTAAGTTAATTTGTGGCCGTGCAGATAAAACATTATTTATGTGATAATCCGCTTTTATATTCACAGAGTGGAGCAAATGGTCAGCTTGCAGCGCAACTTGTGGCGGTGGCTGGCACCAAAGAGTGAGGTTATGCGGTCGCCATTATTGTCCAAAGGATTCTATGAGATGTAAGATGACACCTTGTAATGGTACGTGTTGTATTTTGCCGATTGCAATACTACATAAAATAGATATCAACCTAAAAGTAGGATACATACGAAGTGTTTTTGTGGTTTCTTGTACTTTATCGTGCACTCATTAATTATATTTATAGGTTGTTGCTATTTATCTAGGCACGGACATACTATTGAGCAGCTATCCTTCTGGTACTAGTAAATGTACGGAAAATATAAAGAACACTAAAAGGAAATAATGGTAAATAGCTATATAGATAGCTGAACATCGGTGTTTACATGCGCGGACGAATAGGCATTTCATTAATTATAATGTGTAGAAATATTTCTGAAGACACTGTCTTTTTTGTTGAAGCTGGAATATAATGCATGATAGACACAATAACACCAAATAGAATAACAAACATGGACAATGTTTTGCAAGATGGACTAGATGTTTTATTAGGATATAAGATTATTTACTAAAATTACATGGCAGAAATATGCAGCAATTACGTATCGTATCGAAGTCGAAGAGATGCCAACAAACATGTTACTAAACGGATGCTGATGTGATTGAGTCACTGTGGAAATGATGAGATCGAATAATGTTACTTTTACTTTTCGTTTATCCTTAATTAACAATAATTATTCTTCAAACTTGTTGTGCTTCACAAATGCGATACTCACTGGCAACGGCGTTCATTTCTATCTTTATGACAATTATTTATTTTGGCCCAGACGATGAGACAGGCTATCTTTTTTTAAATTGCACATTGATGCCAAAGTGGCATCATATTGTTTATGGATCAGTACACCCTAGAGTACATAAAACCACAAAAACTTCGTATGTACAATACTTCCATGTATAACCCCTCTGTTGCCGGATTAGCAGTACATACTAGAAGACTGATAGAACATAACTGTTTGGGGCTGCAACGAAATGAAGTGTGTATTGGTACGCATTAGTTTGCGTTAAAGTGACACCATTTTAAAAACAATGTTAAAGAATATTTCAAATAACTTTCAACAAAGTAATTACTATTAACTGTTTGACTAACCTTGATGAGACATACCAGATTGCAACTAGAAAATGAATGATTACTGATCCGTCTAGTTGATTATTAAAAAACGATTACTATATTGAGGGAATAATGCACTGTTTTTGTTGGTGTAATGATATTGTTATCAGCCAGATAATAGGCTGGAGGCATGAGTGTTGTAATATGGCAGGTAACACTCGAGTTACATCAATAAACAGTATGTTATTCCTGTTATATGGTTGGTGACACTCGAGTGACATCAACAAACAGTATGTTATTCCTGTTATATGGCTAGTGACACTCGAGTGACATCAACAAACAGTATGTTATTACTGTTATATGGCTGGTGACACTCGAGTGACATCAACAAACAGTAAGCTGTTCCCGTTATGAAAGGGCAAATTAGCACTTGAGCGTACTTTGTCACTTCCTCCGTTTGTAATTATACTGCTGGGCCGGGTTCACAAAGCATTCCTACCGTACGAAGGAAGTGATGCGGTTGTTTGACGCAGATTACATAAATCAGAACAATCACAGTAAACATGCAAAGCGATTGTACATTCGCATGTCAATGCCAACGCGCGTACTCGATCGCGTTCGAAATTATTCAAACGTCAGACGGATTCCCAGAACGAGGTAGCTTTGTTTTATCTGGATGGATGTATCACGGTAAAATGCTTTAGATCAATCAGGTAATCTTATTACTGTGATATATCCATCCAGATAACACACGACTGCCTCGTTCTGATATTCCTATGTTTGTGAACGTCGAATGGCTATCAGAACGGCAGAATATATAATATATTGAATACATGTGCAGTGTTGAAGTTGACTATTACACCTTAACGAAATTGCCTCTAGACAGAAGTGGAACCTAAAGGACCAGCCAGTTTATGTTGGTTATATTTGCAAACTTGACATTTCAGTCGAGTCCAACGGGCTAATACTATAGTTGGAATATTCTTGCTGCCATTTCAAAGCTTTGGCAATTACATTGCCAGTGTTCGCTCACCTGTTTAAATGAGTACTTGACTAGGGACTTATGTGGATATGTGAACGCATATTCTTTACGAAGAAATTGTAGCGTGGCTGAATGTTTCCCAAATAAGTCAAGATGAAGTTGGAATGACCAGCGCTTTGAACAAAAAACGCTTTACAAGATCGTATCTTTACATTTTACTGGGTCCGTGTACTTATGTTGCAGATCCGTTTGGCGGTGTCGCGTGGTCGAACTGCAGCGCACCATGCGGAGGAGGCAGGCGTTCTCGTCAGACGGAGAAGAACATACGTGTACGTGAGCAGGAGATCACGTGCAACACGCAGTCATGTGACCCAAGTAGGTATAAGAAATCCTGCATCCCATTTTGTTGTAATATATTTATGAGATCCTAGTGGGAAATAAACGTATTTTTTCGTATCTTTACGAGGTACGAACAAAGTCATTAGTTTACTTCGATGACGTCATTATATGAACCATAACTATTGTGTAACCAATGACAAGTTAGATATGGATCGGGGCATACGTTTACATAAAAAATTTTTACATACAAATTGGGGGCATTTTCACTAGCCCTTTAATGTAACCTCCTCATATGGACGATTTTGCACATGTATGTTGAACGCAGTAAATGTTGTAATACCCATTTTAATATAATTGTTCCGTGTAAACAAATTAAAACACATACATTAAATTAATTTAATTAATTAATTAAATGTAACGCTGCTTCGGATGTGGATCGCGATCGAGCGAGTATACATCGCGACGGAGCTATGTAGTGTAAACGGTTTGTGATCACGATCTGAAAGTGGAGTATTATTTCATTACTATTGAAATTAGGCTAGATAATATGTTATATTAGAATTGCTTAACTTCGAAAACACTGTGCTTCGCGACGAAGTAGTTGATATGCCAAGCGATATTATTCAATTACATTTGCTCACCACGTTCATGAACAATTACAACAATATTAAACGTTAATTGGAAAAGATAACTTGCAGTTAGAACACGCCCACCAGCAAGCAAAGGCGTTCCCCAACCGATGGGTTGGTGTCTATGAGCATGATTGAGGACGGTATTATTATATGTGCAGAATTGGGGTTTACAAAGACGATAATAATAATAATAATAATAAAAAGACTTCTTTGGCGCCAATATCCTCGGAAAATCCAAGCTCAGTGGCGCAACAAAACCAAAGGATTACGCATTCTCGTAACCATGTACAATGCAAAAAGTCGTCAACCGATAGATAGAGGTGCCAAGAAGCTAAGGAGGATAGGCCATTTTGAAAAGATAGGTTTTCAGATTACGGCGAACTGAAGTTATATTTCTTGCTGATTTTACGCTGTCTGGGAGTGAATTCCACAGGGTTGGTGCGGCAACCGAGAAAGCTCGAGTTCCAGCGTTTGTCTTAACTCTACGAACATAAAGTAAACCAGAACCAGACGACCGAAGTTGTCTGGGCTGTCTTGCAGGAGTGAACATTGAATGTAAATATGCAGGCTGTTTAGTTGAAATGGCTTGATAGGTAATTGTACAGATCTTAAAAATAATGCGATATCACACAGGGAGCCAATGCAATGATTTTAGAAGTGGCACTGAGCGAGAGAAACGAGGAGATCGTGTAACTACCCTAGCCAGACAATTTTGGACACGTTGAAGTTTTGTAATATCCGTGATAGCAATACTATGAAGGAGGGAATTGCAGTAATCAAGCCTGCTGCTAACAAGAGCTGTTGCAATAGTTTTAGCGACAGAAAGTGACATATACCGGCGAATACGGCGAAGATCACGGATATGATAAAAACAGCAACGACACGTTTGAGCAATATGTTGGCTAATTTGAAATAAATTCTTATCAAAAGTGACTCCCAAATTCTTCGCTGATGCTGCTACTGTGATAGTTTGATTCATGATACATGTCGGGAAAAACCATCAAGTTTGCACACTGCTTTGGAGTACCAATGATGAGAAATTCAGTTTTGTCTGCGTTTAACTTTAATTTGCTGTCAGTCATCCAGAGGAAGATATCCTGGAGACAATCGCTGAGCTGATTTAGGGAGCGACTTGTATCCGAGGTAGCCAAAGAAATGTAGATATGTGTATCGTCTGCGTAAAGGTGGTGGTCCAAATTATGATTTTGGATAACAGAGCTGAGTGGCGTAGTGTAAAGAGTGAACAGCAAAGGCCCCAGAACATAACCCTGGGGGACACCACACGAAGTGGGGAGTGCGGCCGAGAAGCAGTTTACAATCTTTATGGTTTGGTGTCTACCAGTTAGGTATGATAAAAACCAGTTCAGAGCTGTGCCAGATATGTCATCAGCTGTGGCAGGTTCAAATGATACAAGTAAAGAATTTACTAGTGGAGAGGCCACGTTTACAGTACTAAAAGTATGATCTGGGAAAGCAGAATGGATAAGACTGATTTTGTCAATGAAATTACTAGAGAACGAGTCACATAGAGACTTGATTGAAACATGATTAGGAAGAGATGGAGCAGGCCGCCTGTGTAGAATTTGATTTATGCAGTTCCATAGCTGACGTGGATTTTCAGAGTTATTTGAGACCATATTTGTGTAATAATCCGATTTAGCTTTGGCCATTTGGCTGTTGCAGTAGTGATAGTGTTTTGAATAACGCGACCTGTCCAAAGACGAGCGTGATTTGCGCCATACGCGCTCAAGATAACGACGACGCCTTTTAGATTGTAGAATTTCGGGAGTCATCCATGGAGCGGGTGGCTTTTGTGATACAAATTTGGATCTTACAGGTGCATGTTTGTTAAGTAAAGACATGAGTACTTGATAGTACTGTCCACACAAATCGGATAGGTGTCCCTTTGGTTTTATGATTAGGTCGGATTTAAGGATGTCAGCCTTTAAAGCAGCGATGTTAATCTTATGAATATGTCTGTAAAATACATTGTGTTTTGATTCCAATTTAGTTCTGGAAACGTTTACATCGACAATGACTGTGTGGTGGTCTGATAAACCATCCGAAACTGTAGGCGTTTTGATACTGGCTGGGCTGTCCTGGAGGGCGATAAATACAGACGAAATAAGCGGAGAAAGAAGAATCTGAAATGTCAACAGAAATGGATTCAAAACTAAAGTACTCATGGTTCGAATGTAATTTAACTTTGAACTGTTTTGATACAAAAAAGCCAACACCACCACCTCGTCTAACTTAACGTGGTCGATGATGGAAGGTATAACCAGAAGGAGAAATGTCAGCAAAGCAGGCAACTGTATCATGTGGTCTGAGCCAGGTCTCAATTACAGCAAGAATGTCTATTGTTTTATACATTAATAAATCGCTAAGTGATGCTTCTTATCCCGAATTGATCGAACATTTTGGTAGCCAACCGAATGTTTCGCCTGACAGCAGGCCCAGGATTTAAACTTACGTCACCCGATAGCAGTATAATTATTGCTAAATTAAATGTAGGCGTAGAGCGGGGGATTGAGAGTAACTTGCGATTAAAACAAAGATTAAGACATGGCAAGCTGTGTAAAAAGGACAAAGGATGTTGTATTCTCGTAGGTTGGGGAAATGTTGAGATGACAGCCGACCGTTGGAGGGTAAGTGGCTTGCACAGGGCAAAATCACCACCTCTCGATGCCACTGAACATGATAAAAATAAAACACACAAAATAAATAGCGGCGACATTGTCTTAATGATAGTCTATTGTCCTCAAATGATGAACAATTTATAAAATGATAGCAATATATCAATTCTAAAAATTACGGTTTGATATCGACAAAAAAATAAAATAAACTGTAAAAACCCGTTCGCGCACAGCATAGGTCAACAGCACTAAAACCGTGTAGGCACCGTAGTGGTGCGTGCAGAGTGATAAGACGTTGTGTCCGTGCAAAGAAATTGGAGAGATCTTCACCCCCAGGGCAATACTGAGTATAAAAGAACGTCTTGTTGAAGTAGCCTTATTAGTATATAGTTTATAAGGGCCTACCCCTGCCTACAAGTTTGCTGAGAACCCAGCCGGCGCGAACAGTATAAGGCGAGGTCCGTCCTACGAACCAAGTAATACTTATATAATACGACAATAATACTTATATAAAATCTTAATAATACTTATATAAAATCTTAATAGCTAAAAGAAGAACTCGTGAAAGCTGTTCAATGGATGACGCTGATTTGTGCAGGATAAGACGGAGCTTCAGACAAATCAGCTTGTTTGTCCGACATGCGTTACGATCTAGGGTGACTCTATATCATAAAGTTCAGCGTCGGTTAAAAAGCCTGGTTGGTACGAAAGATATGCGGCAGGGATATATAGCATGGGTAGACATCGTGTATGTATATGTCACGCTAGGTGTTGATATCCGAGCAAGTGCGTCTAATAAGCTATGTTCAGTTAAGACATACGGTAGCCTTGTTGGCCGTAGGGTCTTTTTCGATCACAATATGATGCATTTATTATTGACAATGTAATGTCATGAAGTAATCTTAGAACCGCACTAGCATTAGAAGAATGCGTATCGTAAAATTCCATCTTCAACCGATTTCGCCTATCACAAATCCAATTCTTTGATGTTCATGATTACCGTGTGTGAATAGATTAAGTTCTATTCACAGTGTATTTAATGAAAAGGTGCGTTTCTTTTCAATCGTCGAATGAATTCACTTTGGTCGTTAGATCTGGTCATGCTCAAAATAATGGATATCCAAAAAAGGTTGCGGGGTCAAGGCCGACGATAGGCGTGATTTCCATCCCCTCGCCGATCACACGATAAAGTTAAAACATTTCACCAAGGGTGAAATTCATGATTTTTTTAGCATTTCCATTTTCACTTCAATTGATGTTTGACAAAACAACAGATACTTTAAACTTGCACAAAAGAGAAAATAAATTTTAAATGATACGAGCGAAAAAAATCAAATTGTGAACGGAAATTTAAGACATACAATAATAATGTAATAATAATGTAATAATAATGTAATAATAATGTAATAATAATGTAATAATAATGCAGATATCAGGTTATTATTGGCGACGGTTTTCGTTTGTGGTATACATTTGAGTGATACTCGGGAAATATGGGTTAATTTAAATTGTTAATTGATTGATTGATACTTTTATTTTCACTCAGTAACATACGTAGTCATACACTATTTTCGATGGCCGAGCCATTCTCGCATCATTTACATATCAATCATACAACCTGTATTTACATTTCCACATAGGATTAAACATTTTAAAAATTATAGCCTACATAATTTTATTATTTGCTAATTGAATTATCTGAATTAAGTTAATTATGTATGCAGTTGACCGGTTTTGTTAATTTGATTAATTTAATTTAACAATTTGGGAGTTTAAATAAATTTAATTTAATTTAATTGACCTGAAAACTGTATGAGGTTACTTTTATTTGAATTGGAAATGTCCTGAGTTAATTGTAATTTAATTAGTTAGCTTCATCAAGTTAATTGCCCCATGGCTGGTGGTGAATGGCGTAGCTCTTTTGCAATGGCTGAGTGTGATCTTTTGCAATGGCTGATGGGGACCGCGATCGTAATCACGATCGCTAACCACGTCGTGAAAACACAACAACGCGCACTCTAGTGGCGGGTGCGATTACGGTGTCAGCAAAGTGGCCGTTCCCAATTGTAGACATTTACATATTCGTGCAAAGCGTACTAAAAGGCAGGGGTCAAGGACAGCGGTACTCATTGACTTAATGTCGGTAATTTGCGATGTATTTCCAGTTAAAGGAGACTGCAAAGCTGATGTGATCTTCATCCTGGACTCAACGGCCAGCTACAGCACGTTGAAATGGTTCGCCCAAAAACAGTTCGTTATAGACGTCGTTCAAAGTCTAAAGGTACTGGTGACCAACTAATTTCAACGCCGGAAAGTTTGTAAAGTATCTTTGGCGTCTTCGACGTGACGGCACTGAACTCAAAGGTTTATAAAGTAGTTTTGGTGTCTACGACGTGACGGCACTGAACTCAAAGGTTTATAAAGTATTTTTGGTGCCTACGACGTGATGGCACTGAACTAAAAAGTTTATCAAGTATTTTTGGCGTCTTCGACGTGACGGCACTGAATTCAAAAGCACTGCCAGACCTACCAAAAACATACATGTCGGTATGTAGTATTGGTATTTGGGATTTGGGGAGGTATGCGATCATGTGGATTTACTTTAAATGGATTTTCTTGTGTTCATCGCGAAAATGTAAAATCGAATTAGAAAAGTGTACAATCGAAATGCAAAAGAACAAAATCGAAATGCATAAGTATAACATCGATATTCAAAATTATAGTGGTTAAACAGCAAATATGATATATTTATCTTAATATACTTTTTATGCCATATACATATTTTCTACAAACCCAGCGGTTACTGTTTGTCAGGCTATAAACAGAATGTCAAATGAAACATTTCAATCAAACAAATATGGCAGATTTGCGCTGCAATATAAATGACTTCGTTCCTTCCGTTTCATTTGCAAATTTTGCCTTATTACGCAGAGCATCTAAGTGATATATTTATTGTTCACTAAAGGTCGGCGCCAATCAGACACGTGTTGGCGTCATCAGCTTCTCGAGGATGGCTCGCACGGACATCTACCTCGGCCAATACACGAAGATGTCGGCCCTGACGTCAGCGATTTGGGACATAGACCTCATGGCAGGAGATGTCTACATCCACGATGGACTTCTGGGGATGCTGGATATGTTCAAACAGTGAATACGACAACTTTTGAGAATCTACCCTCTTTAAAGAGGATTGGTTTAAAAAAACACCACCACCACCACCAACCCCCACCCCCACCGCCACCACCACCAGTACCTCCATCACCACCACCACCATCACCACCACCACCAGTAACACCACCACCACCACCCCCACCCCCCACCACCACCAGTACCACCACCACCACCACCACCACCTCCCACCACCACCACCACCACCATCACCACCACCACCACCCACCACCACCACCATCACCACCACCAACACCCACCACCACCACCACCATCACCACCACCACCACCACCACCACCACCACCCCATCACTATTTAGCAATATTTGGGTTTTTAGTTTTTCGACGTATCGTTGAATTATTGATACATCGGTTATTGTTGTTATATTCAAAAAGTGTTTAATTTTCAAATGCGATATAGATTCTTTATTACATATGTTATATGTACCACATTGTATAACTTGCTTGTATAGATGGGCCCAAATAAACGAGTTTTGTATTGTATTGTATTGTATTGACCATGGCTTTTAGGTACAGAAGATATTACGCGAAACAGATTGCTGTCTTAATCACCAATAGTGAAACAGTCATTGGGAGCATCTACTCAACCTACCATATCACACAATGGGTGGCGGCCGATGGAATTGATATGTATGTAATTGGTGAGTACAGATAATTAGGCGTCAACTCCCAAACCTCTTAAAATCAGTCACCAACTGTTAGTATATGCGCAACTTTCGTAGCGATTAACGTGTTCTTTTTTCGACATTGGTTTTAATCGTTTGAAGGTGTCAATTCCAAGTTCGACAGATATATTGCTGGACTTGCTACCGACCCGGCTTTCGTTTATCGCTCGGAAAACTTCGACGTTCTTGGCGGATTGACTCAATCGATAAGAAACATAACATGCAACTTTGGCAAGTATCATTGATTTCGACTTGTCGTGTGTTGTTTGTTTATTGCATTTTATAGAGCATTTCAACAATATTGCCATCTTAAGCAAATATCTTCATATCGCAAGTGAACAAGGAAGCCATTGACTCTTCGAAGAACCAGCTATATTTCTTAAATTTGTATTTCGCCCTTATCAGATACCTGACCAATCACATTGCTACACAAAAAAGTAAATACTTTGTCATTAATTTATTATCCTCTTTGAGAATGACATTTTTTTATTTTCATTACACTTGTGTTGTCTTGCTCTTTTTATATTAACTGCTATTTCGTGTGTACATGTGTGTGTGTGTGTGTGCGTGTGTGTGTGTGTGTGTGTGTGTGTGTGAGTGCGTGCGTGCGTGCGTGCGTGCGTGCGTGCGTGTGTGTACAACCTTTTTCACATGCATGTTGCTTAACCATTAACCGCACGTGTCATTTTATCATATTCACACAACATATCAATGACTCTTCATCCAAAATGTAATCGATCTAGTAAAACTATTATTTATTTCCTTGTCTTAACGTTTCCATGTATAAAATGGGATATGTTTATTTTGGTAGTTAATTTGTTTGCATGCAAGTGATTTAACGTTAATCCATGTGACAATTCAATATTCACAGAATTGGGCGAATGGTCGGCCTGCAGCAAGAGTTGTGGCGGTGGCACTCGGGAGAGAAGCAAGTTCTGCGGCGGCAGAGCGTGTGGCACGTTGTCGAGCATTTGTAACATGATGTCTTGTGACGGTACGTGCTCACTTTTACTGATGGTACAGAATGACCTTATATGAACTGCAGAACAGGTAGAAGGAGAAGGCTAATTCCTATATACCGAACAACAAGATAAACGCGAACATTTCAACATATGTTTCCTGTCATGACACACTGATCTCGTAAAATTTTTATCAACATAGCATGAAGCAGCTATATGTGATATCTCAATAAAGTCGAAAATCTTGTTCATGGCGTCTTTCTTTAAAATAGCGGATATGGAAGCAAGATTTTAGTAAACAAAAGCAAAGAATATTAGAGATTATTCATTACTAATGTTCAACAAAGTCGTGAAAATTAAATGTATGACTAGCATCCAATATTATGACAACAATACATATATTATGTATGTATGTATGTATATATATATATATATATATATAAATATATATATATATATATATATATATATATATATATATATATATATATATATATATATATATATATATATATATATATATTGTATATATATATATATATATATATATATATATATATATATATATATATATATATATATATATATATATATATATATATATACAAGGCTGCAATCATTATGCTTTTCGGTCACATGATTCAATGTATATGTATACGCGTACCCATTGTGTCCTGAAACAATCGGCCGGATACCCCATCTTAGCGACATATAATTATAAACGAAAGTAAATTCAAAACTGAGTTGAGTGATATATATTTTATTGACGACGAGATGCACCCCGAATGGAGGTAAGATAAGAAATCGATATGGATATTTTCGATGAGGAGACGCGTAGATCATCCTTAATGCAAAGTGAGTAGGTCATCCTTAATGCACAATCGGGCACGACATTTAGTTGTCATGCAGAACATTGCCGAAAATCGCTGCTAGTAGAGACTCGTAGATGGAAACATCAACAATGCTATCACGGGCATATCAGCCACGGAAGGATAAGATTCGTTCATCTTAGACCAGAACTTTGTCAGGGGAAGAGCTTCAAATGCATCACGTGCGTTGAAGTCGTTCACGAAATCCAAAACAGCTCTCCCGCACGCCGTATTAGAGAGATCGCCCCTCCACTGAGGACAGATAAAATTTGAATCCAGCGCACTCACATCCGAGAAGTATGCTTCCGCGTGGAAGGCATGTGCGCCTACCAAAATTGACTCATATTTCAATGTCCCGTTTGTTCACCCTTCGCCGCGCTTAGGTGTCGAAACATGTTGAAATTTACTTCCTTGATTTAGCCGTCCCATCAGATCAAGCATCGTGATGTCCTCGAAGAATTTCATGTTGTCCTCGAAAAAAATATCACCATGGTGAACTGGCCTTGAGGTGACTTGATAACCGATTTCAGGGAGTTTCTCGAGCAATTGTCGAGACTGCTTCTTGCCGACCCGGTAAAATAATTCGGTGATCTCCCTTTTCTGCGACACAATGCCACATTCCCCGTGATAGCCAACGGACTTCGGTGTGGACGAGCATCGCCTCTTAGTCCGCATCGAACTCTTGGCGGAAGAGCCGGGTATTGAGGACGCTGGACGGCGTTTAACAGCTAGGCAGTTAATTGGGGACATTGTAGGTCCATGGGGAATAGCAAGTTATGGACTTGGGTCACAATGTTTTGAAATAGCGTTTAATGCTTTGCTTGAAAATAATGTTTTCTGTGAATTTGTCAGTCTTACTGAAACATATGTTCGGCTTCGTGGACCAGACGAAGTGCACCGTTCGCAACCTTAGCTTCAGCCAACCATCCGCGTACTACCTGGAAAACCTCTGGCGTACCTCCTTTGGGAGTGGGGAACCGCTGAGCTAAATGTATTTTGGTTACACGGAATGAAACTGGAGAACATATTTGAACGAAGGTTTAAATACTTCGAACAGCAGAAAATATTTGACGCTCTCCTTCTGTGCTACCGCTTCCCACACTACCTGTATGCATGTTTGACGGTGTTACGTGGTCCAACTGCAGCGCATCGTGCGGAGGAGGCAGACGTTTTCGTGAGACAAAGACAGACCCCAGAGTCGTGCAAGAGATCGAGTGTAACACGCAGTCTTGTGATCCAAGTACGTTTAAGAAAATATGCAGTCCCATTTT
The DNA here is from genome assembly GCA_033239005.1 of Lamellibrachia satsuma. Classification (NCBI taxonomy): domain Eukaryota; kingdom Metazoa; phylum Annelida; class Polychaeta; order Sabellida; family Siboglinidae; genus Lamellibrachia; species Lamellibrachia satsuma. The sequence goes on from BSQZ01000003.1 coordinate 7,162,098, forward strand.
TGTAACCCCCATTATATATTACCCTAACCAAAATAATTAAATTAATAGCCTATGACTTTGCAGAATGCGAGCACAATCATTATTTCCGTCGGCGACGCTAATAATTTAAACAGTCAATATATTGCAACCGTTCCATATTTGAAATGGGTTTCTTGCATAATGCATTTTTTTTCAATTTACATCAATACGTAACTTTGAACGGGGAATGCATTATGGTATGATATAGCGTGATTGCTGGCAATTTAAATTTGAAAAGTCCATATCGTAAAGGAATTCCGATGAGATTATACACCGGACCAGGGCAGAGTGGAACTAATTAGGCACCTTTCTGCCAGGTTATTATATTGATGCATTCCTGTGCTTCTGGTATTAATAAAATAATGCGCATGGTGTGCATGTGCATGGTTGGGGTTTCTAAGATGATGACACTATGGTGCGATTGCCATTGAATAAGCCTAGTGTCGCACGTATGCATCTCGTAAATTCCATCTTCAACTGATTTAGCCTATCGCAAATCCAGTTCATTGATGTCCAAGTATGTGGTATGTGAATCGTTTATGTAATATCCGCAGTCGATTTAATACAAACATGTATATTTTTGCTCAAATCATCGAAAGAATTGACTTTAATGGTTAGATCTGGTAAGACGTAAAATAGTGGATCTCCGAAGTTATAAACTCTGTGCGGGTCAAGCCCGATCGTGAGCGTGACTTCCATCCTCTCGCCGATCACATGACAAAACAAATTTAACCAAGGGTTTTCGCTTACAGGCCTTTCAATGTTCACTTCACTTAATGCTTGATCAAACATTAAACAATGTAATAGTTTGCACAAACGAGCTAGCATGTTGCAGTGGATACTAGGTAGGTTTGATTTTTCGCAAAATGAATTTGACATGAGAGTAAAAAACGAACTGAAGAGGGACCTTTAAGAGAATTGAGGAGGCACCTCTTAGAGTGCATTGAGGCGGGTCCCTCAAGTGAATTTAAGTGGCTTGAGGAGGGACCTTTAAGAATATTGAGGAGGGACATTTTAGTAAATTGAGGAGGGACGTCTAAGTGAGTTGAGGAGGGAAAAAATAAAAATATTTAAGAGGGATATGTAAACAGTCGCTGACGGAGAACTAACAATGACGATTTAATTTTAGTTATTGGAGACTGCAAAGCTGATGTCATATTGCCCCCAAGTTTCGAAACTGCTGAAGGTGGATTCGAAACCGGTCCAATCGACTGACAGTCCGACTCACTACCACGCATCCACCGCGTCCCACTATACTGTGTTAAGTAATGAAGCTTGTTGGTGTCTAGGTGTTATGTAAAGTATCTGCTGTTAAAGATCCACGAGGACCAGATACGTATCGGAGTCATCAGTTTCTCGACAGTGATTGGTGTGGATATCTACCTTGGTCAGTACACGACGACTTCGGACCTGATGTCAGCGATTTGGGACATCGACTACATGGCCGGAGACACCAACTTCAAAAACGCCCTTCGGAGGATGAGGGATATGTTCAACCGGTAAACATTGGCATTCATTACAAACCTAAATTACTAAAGCCATACGAAATGGATAGGATAAGTGTTGTGATATATATATATATATATATATATATATATATATATATATATATATATATATATATATATATATATATATATATATATATATATATATATATATATATATATATATATATATATATATATATATATATATATATATATATATATATATATATATATATATATATATATATATAGCATATAGGTTGTATATGCTATATGAACTTTATATATTGTTATAACGATCTTCATTTTTGGTATTACAATAGTAATACCATATCATTAGTTATATATATATATATATATATATATATATATATATATATATATATATATATATATATATATATATATATATATGTGTATATGTTTTATATTTATATATATATATATATATATATATATATATATATATATATATATATGTTTATATATTGTTATAACGATCTTCAAGTTTGGTATTACAACAGTAATGCCAAATTTATATATATATATATATATATATATATATATATATATATATATATATATATATAATGATCTGGCATTACTGTTGTAATACCAAACATGAAGATCGTTATAACAATATATAAAGTTCTTGTAGCATATACAACCGATTTAACTGGTGACCACGAACCAAGTATCTTTTAAAATGGGCAAACACTTAAAAAAAACAAATGTAACCACCGTCATCATTCGCAACACAACAGCAGCAGCATAAGCAGAAGCAGCAGCAGCAATGGCAGTAGCGGTGGCCGCGGCAGCGGGGGCTTCGACAGCAGCAGCAGTAGCAACAACAACAGCAGCAGAAACGGCAGCAGCATCATACATGCATTGTGTGTCATAGTTGAGAGACGTTAGTAGTATATCAAAGTTCAGCATTTGAGACGTTTCACATCGATCATAGGGAATCATTGATCCGTTATTACCCTTTTTTCAGGTACAAACGATACTATGTGAAGCAGGTTGCTGTCTTGATCACTAACACTGGACACAGCGTTATTGACCCTCGTGGAACCCGGGACGTCGTACAAGAGGCGGCGAGCGATGGAATCGAAATATTTGTATTCGGTGAGTGGAAATGTTTGTAATATTGCCGTCTCCAAAAAACACACACACACATTCACACGCACGCACGCACACACACGCACGCACACATACACACACGCACGCACGCACGCACACGCACGGACACACACACACACACACACACACACACACACACGCACACACACACACACACACGCACACAGCATTAATGGCCATTATCAGTATGTGCACAGCATTGCGGCGGCTTTGGCCTACATGAATGTCATCTTTTGAAGGTGTTGGTCTCCACGTGGACAACAAGGTTGCTGCCATTGCCACCGACCCGGCTTTTGTGTACAATTCAGAAAGGCTCGGTGGCCTGGACGGATTGACTCAGTCCATGAGAAACCTGACATGCGAAATTGGCGAGTATCAATGTTGATGAATTTTCAAATATTGTCTGTTTAACGCGTGTTCAATTGAAATAGTGCACGTAATTACATAACATTAACGAATCGATGACTATTGATCCGATCAGTCGATGAAAAAAGATTCGTGAATATAATTAACATTGAAATTAATAAATATAAGTCATGAATAAGTAAGGCGCCGGTGAGCTATTGTGAGAATCATGTGCTCGTGTTGAGCTAGAGACCAGGGAGAGACCACTAGAGACCAGGACACTAAGAGGAGACCAAATAGAAGTATTTAAAATAGTGAACGGTAATGAGGATGTTGATAGGAATAAGTTCTTCAAACTTAAAGAAGGCAGTAGAACAAGAGGACACAAAGCAGCATTAGTTAAGGAGCAGTGTAGGTTGGACATGAGAAAGTACTCATTCTCAATGAGGGTGATAAAAGAATGGAACAAACTGCCAAATGATTGTGTTAATGCTAACAGTTAATGCTAGTGGTTTGAATATGTTTAAAAATAGAATTGACATATATTTGATAAGGGTGGGCTACATATAGATAAGAAAATTGTTGGAGAAGCCAATGGCTTCCTTGTACACTTGCCATGTGGAACTTGTTGTTTGGGATGGCAATCTTGTTAAATCTTGTTAAATCTTGTTTCATGTGTGAACATCAGGCATAACACGGTGAAAGAACTGTTCATATATGGCACTTATTATGTCCTCTGTTCCTCTTATTCTTCTTCTTCCTTTTGGTCCTTTGCGTCGTGAGACAAACCTCTCAATTTTCGGGCTACACCACTAAATTTACCCTCTCGACGAGTCGCCTCCATCTATCGCGATCTCCCGCCATTCTCTCCCACTCTAGGCTGTGCACTTTCAATATCTCCCTAAGAAACTTTGAATTTAGATATCATAAATAACATATGTATGTCTGCCTTAGATTAGTCTTCAAGACAAAGAAAGTGGTTCTCTTTTCCCTCTTCCAATATCTTCTGTTTTCGTGATATCAACGTCGTGAAGACGAATATATGCACTAGTCGTTTCACCATTTCTCAAAGCTGCCCATTCCAATATCAACTCCTCTTCTCTAAGAAGCATTCAACAGTACTGCAATTGGCGCTCGAAAGTTATTCTACCATGTCAAGTGTCATGTTGAATAAGAGCAAAGTCCTGAATTGACAAAAAAGGAGATGTTTCATTAAAAACTTGGCTATGCAGCTGAATGAAAGGTGGTTGCGCAGGAGGAAATGTTAGAAGAGTGTAAAACTCTACTAGCATACCGCACCCGCATGTTACAGATCCGTTTGACGGTATCACGTGGTCGAAATGCAGCGCACCATGCGGAGGAGGCAGGCGATATCGTGTTACAGTGAACGAACCCATACGTCGTCAGGAAATTGCGTGCAACACGCAGTCTTGTGAGACAAGTATGTTTACAAAATGTTGTATTCTGTATTTTAACCGTATTATATTTGACTCTAAGTTAGTTCATACACTAAGGATTTATTTGCATTTAATTACTTTGTAATTTCTTCTTCCCAAGAAGCGTGGTGACGATAAAACCTCCACCCACCAGTACTTAATGCTATACGTTTTTTTTTTTGACAATTTATGCGACGCCCATTAGTCGTGATGTATTTCCAGTTAAAGGAGACTGTACAGCTGATGTGATCTTCCTCTTGGACGCCTCCGGCAGTTACGACAGTTTGAAATGGTTCGCACAAAAACAGCTGGTCATTGACGTCGTTCAAGGTCTCAAGGTACAGGCCAATTTCAGCTACAACAAATTTACAAAATATAGCTTTGTCGTCTTCGTCACGAGCCCACTATCTAACTGCAAAATACTGCAATTTATCTTGCTTAGGATAGAGTTGATATTTTCAGTAATGATCCCAATGTTGTGGTTTCGAAACTTTTGCCACAGTTCACCGAGTTGTATAAACGAGTACACGGCTATAGAAAGTGGTGGATATGTGAACTAATAGTCTTCGCGCAACAATTACATCGTGACTGATTGCTTCCCAGAGAAGTCGAAATGGCGTTGCACTGAACAAGTATACCAACGGGTGAAGTGTAAAGCACTTTGAGCAGTCCCAAGAACTGGACACTATATAAGAACGTACCTTTTGTACACTCTTCTTTTCCTAAATTATTATATCGAAGCGAATACAAATAAGTGGCTCGACGAAGCTTTTACACAATTTGTTTTATTGCGTAGCAGCTGTTTGATGTGTTGTTAGTTAAGGTAATTACTGTTTCACTACAGGTTGGCGCTGATGATACACGTATCGGTGTCATCAGTTTCTCGACAAAGGCTCGCCAGGATATCTCCCTCCGCCAATACAACAAGACATCTGATCTGACGTCAGCCATTTGGGATATCGACTACATGGCTAAAGCGACTAACTTCTTCGACGGTATTCAAAGCATGCAGCTTATGTTCAAACGGTGAATATGAAATATCATAAGAATCTACATGCGTATTGATCTTACCGTGAATGGATGTTATAAAGTGTTTCAACAACCGTTTTAATGGTTAGCAAAGAAGCAACTTATATTTAAAACAAAATTTAATAATATATATATATATATATATATATATATATATATATATATATATATATATATATATATATATATATATATATATATAATCTAAATCACCGTCATCATCATCATCGTTGGCATCATATCATCATCATCATCATCATCAGCAGCAGCAGCAGCAGCAGCAGCAGCAGCAGCAGCAGCAACAACATCAGCGGCAAAACAGCATATATACCACGAATGCAATAGTTGGAAGAAGTTACTTGCAAATTATTGTACTTTGTTTGGTGGGTTTATCGCCGATTTCGCTAATTATTGGCAATTTACTTTTAGGAACAATAGATTCGGGAGGGAGATTGGTGTCTTAGTCACCCATAGTGTACTCAGCCGGCACCCTTTTCGAACCAAACTCCTCGAAATGTCGGCGACAAAACATGGGATAGATATGTTTGTTATAGGTGAGTAGATTTCATTAGCAGTTAAAACTGCTTCCTCAAATGGTTCAGCCCATCGCGAATCCGGTTCATTTATGTCCAGATGTGTAGTGTGTGACTAGTTTAGGTAATGTATGTCTAATACGAAAGTATTTTTGTTCAAATCATCAATATAATTGATTTCATTTAGATCTGGTACGGATCAAAATAGTGGATATCCAAAATGATAAACACTGTGCTAGTCAGTGCAGTCAATGGGAGTGACCTCCATCGTATCGCCGATGACGTGACAAAGTTGCGAAATTTCCGCATTTCGATTTTCACTTCAGTTAATGCTTGAACAAGCATAAGGTAATTTAATCGTTTGACTAATGATTTCACAAAAATTACACATAAAAGTTGCACAAACGAGCGAACATGTTACAGTGGATCCTAGGTAGGTTTGGTTTTTCGCTAAATAAATTTTAAATGAGACTAGCAAAAAATCGAATTGACGAGAAACCTTTAAATTCAGACGTGTCAAAAAAATGCACCAAATGTTACTATGTACGCAGCACTTGTACCGATGTATATGTTCATGTTTATAATCGGACAGTGTATCTCATCTGTCATAGGTGTTGGTACCAAAGTAGACAACCAGCTAGCTACCATTGCAGCAAACCCGGCTTTCGTGTACAACTCGGAAAACTTCAAAGTTCCGGATGGATTGACTCAGTCTATAAGAAACTTGACTTGCGAAGTTGGAAAGTATCCGTGATTTTGCCTTTCGTTTGATGCTTCTTTTTAAATAATAGTTTAAACCGGATGGTAAATGGACAATAAAGCCATTATCTTCTCGATAATTCAACCTGGATTTATAGATTTGCCGTTATCATATTTGTTAAATTTAGTTTAAGCATATTCACACAGCTAGAATTTTCACAAAAAGTAGATAACTAAATACATTAATTTGTGAATGTGTGTATGTGCGTGCGTGCGTGCGTGCGTGTGTGTGCGTTTGTGCGTGCGTTTGTGTGTGTGTGTGTGTGTGTGTGTGTGTGTGTGTGTGTGTGTGTGTGTGTGTGTGTGTGTGTGTGTGTGTGTGTGTTTGTGTGACTGTGCTTGTGCGCATGTGTCGTCAGTGATTTTAAATACACAATATGTTAGAATGAAGCCATGTCGAACTATTCGCCTATTCATAGTAACATGTGTTTACGATGCTAAAGTCACTCCAATTGTTATCACTCTGGAAATAATATCACTTATTTCCTTTTGAAAAGGTTTCCTTATATACATACATGTTTTGTGTTCACAGTTTGGGGCGAATGGTCCGCATGCAGCAGAATTTGTGGACGCGGCACCCAGTGGAGAAACAAGTGCCGCGGCGATACGTGCATCAGCATTCAGGGCATTTGTAACATGATGCCTTGTTACGGTACATGTTACATGGTCACTTTCCACGATGGTGACGAATTGTAGAAGTATAGAGCGGTACTGGAAAACCTATGCAACTGCATCAGGAAGCATATTGAATTGTACTAGAATATATATAGAGCAGCAGCAGCAGCAGCAGCAGCAGTAGCAGCAGTAGCAGAGGCAGCACCAACACAAGCAAAGCTACCAGCAGCAACAGAAACAACAACAGCAGCAGCTGCTGTGGCAGTAAAATAAGTGTAGCCTTTCGCCTCGCTGAAAGTGCACTATCTCGTAAAGTGTCGCCTCGAAATGAGAATCTCTTGAATCATCGATACAAATTTGATCGTTTAAATGTCACGTTCCCGCGAATGTGTTCACTCCAACTCCACCGCAACGTCTTTAATAATGATGTGTTCAATCAGCCTGCAGTCAGTGCTCGAAAGGTATTATGTCACATCACTAAGACATTACTTACAACCTAGTACAAACCGATAAGTGAACTCTGGTTGCGCGGGAACAAATTGAACAGCACAACCTAACTTCGAACGGCACAAAACCATTCGAAATTATCCGTCCTTCTAGATCAGTAATATAATAATAAAACAACATTGTTTTATATTGCATGCATTTACACAAACTAACATTTAAGTAGCGTACAACGTTCTTTCACGTGGATTCATCGCGTCACAACATGTGCACCTATGCTTCAGATCAGTTTGACGGTGTCACGTGGTCGAGCTGCAGCGCACCATGCGGAGGAGGCAGGCGTTCTCGTGAGACAGAGACAAACCCCAGAATCGTGCAAGAGATCGGGTGCAACATGCAGTCTTGTGAACCAGGTATGTTAAGAAAAAATATGCAGTCCCGTTTACATAAAACAATTATATCTTACCCTAACGAAAACAATTAACTTAAAACTTTTCAGAATAACTTTTTAGTCGTTGGTTCCGTCGGCGGCCGTCATGATTAACACAGATAATGATTTGTTAACGTTTCGGTTTCAAATGCATTTCTTCTCGCGGATCATGTGTATCTTTGCGCAGCAACTTGTCACATGATTGCGAGCCTTTTTTCCGGCTATATAGTGATGATTAATGTCCAATACATAATGTTCATACATATTAGCCATTCGACGCTCCGCGCAAGTCCTGCTGCTTCTCAAACATTTCCCAATAATTAAAAACGTTATTAGGATACCAGAAAAAGGCATGCTCGCAAACGACTGAGGTTGGGCTCGGTATTGTGTTTTAGGTGTATCAGTTATTTGCGACATTGTCTTTTGTGTGCGTGTGCGTTTGCGTGTGCGTGTGCGTGTGCGTGTGCGTGTGCGTGTGCGTGTGCGTGTGTGCATGATTTGTGGATTACATGTGATCACGAATGTGGGAGTTGTAACGTATAGTATAGTATACGCCAACCAAAACGTCGTAAACACATTCTTATTTGAGCACGTGTATTGAGCAATGGCAGGACAGCTGACAGTGACGATGTATTTTAGTCGTTGGAGACTGCAAGGCTGATGTCATATTACTTCTGGACTCGTCGTACAGCCAAGACGCGTTGAAGTGGTTCATTCTGAAGCAGATCGCCATCGACGTTGTTCAAAGTCTCAAGGTACTAGTACCCACCTAATTTTAATTACATAATGTTTATTAAATACCCTTTGTCACGTTCACCATTTCCTCAGTGATATGTATATATATATATATATATATATATATATATATATATATATATATATATATATATATATATATATATATATATATATATATATATATATATATATATATATGTATATATACACATATATAAATATATATATATATATATATATATATATATATATATATATATATATATATATATATATATACATATCACTGATAAATATATATATATATATATATGTATATATACACATATATAAATATATATATATATATATATATATATATATATATATATATATATATATATATATATATATATATATATATATTGTGTATATGTACGTATATATATATATATATATATATATAAATATATATATATATATATATATATATTGTGTATATGTACGTATATATATATATATATATATATATATATATATATATATATATATATATATATATATATATATATATATATATATATATATATATATATATATATATATATATATATATATATATATATATATATGTTTCTACTCATATGTATACGCTCTGCGTGTCGGGCGTTACATTTTAGGGGTTCATGTACAACCATATGAAGGACCAGTAACACAGTAACACCCCACTGTTACTTTAACCTTCGCATAATTACCATTCGTAAATTGTTCGCAACACTATGTGTGTTTTATACAATTGTTCCAAATTACACAAACCGTTCCCAGCCGTATTTGGGTTAGCGCCCTCCGGCACATAATATTGAACTGATCCGTTGACGGGTTACTTTGCATGGAACAATCGTTGAAACCACGCAGTGCGTTGCAAACAATCGTACCTAAAACAATTACGTTCTACGAAGTTCGAAGTTATGCCGTCCGGAGTACATATTTGAGCATCAACGACCCTTTTATGCTAGGGGCCAAATAACAAATTGTTGAGGCAGCTTGATGTGAAAGTATCATTGTTCCATTAAAGGTCGGCTATTATCAGACACGTGTCGGTGTCATCAGTTTCTCAACGATGGTCCGCTCGGATATCTACCTCGGTCAATACGTCGAGACGTCTGACGTAGTGTCTGCAATTTGGGATATCGAATACATGGCCGGTGAAACTTACTTCAAAGACGCCCTTCAGAACATGACGAAAATGTTCAAACAGTGAATATGACAACTCACAGGAAACTAAATATAATCGATTTCTTTCAAATGGATAAGTGTTATGAAATATATCAACAATTAGTGGGTAGTTTTCATCACAGTAATATAGAATAATTGAAAACATATTAAATTCATAGACAGTTAGTATGTTATCATAATGTTGACGTGGAGACGTTTGCAGTTGCGGCGGCGGCAGCAAAAAAGCATTTTATTGTTGGATAAAATTAGTTGCATGTAAAAAGTACAGTGCATTCAAGTACAGTATCAAAAGAAAGTAATCGCACATTAAAGAGCAGCAGCGATCACTTATTGACCATCTTTGTCTAGGTACAAAAGAGCCTACGTGAAACAAATTGCTGTGTTAATCACTCACACCGACTATAACACTGACCATACTGGAACCCAGGACGTTGTGGAAGAGGCAGCAGGTGACGGAATCGAAATATTTGTTTTCGGTGAGTAGAGACCATTTTGTATTATGTTTTCTTCTTCAAAACTTGTCGAAACCACGCAACGGTGGTCATTATATGCATATGCACATTGTTTACAGTTTCATATTTGTTACCTTGCATCTGAAAGAATGTGGTTTAACAAATCTATAGACAAGGAGGTTAAGAGGAGATCATATTGAAGTTTTTAAGATATTGAATGGGTATGAAAATATTGATAGAAATATGTTTTCTCAATCAAGAGGGGTAGCAGAACTAGAGGACATGAGGTAAAATTAGTAAAGGATCAGTGTAGATTGGATATCAGGAAGTACTCGTTCTCAAAGAGGACAATAAATGGTACAAATTGTCTACGGATTGTGTAACTGCCAGCAGCGTGAATATGTTTGAAAACAAGATTGACATATATCTCAGAAGGGCGGGTTACTCATAGATGAACATGTTTGGACTCTAGATAAGCCAGTGGCTTTCTTATCCACTTGCCATCTAGGCCTTTGGCTTGGATGACAAAACATGTTAAATCTTGTCATATTATGGTTTTCAGGTGTTGGGGCCAACGTGGACCACCAGATAGGTACCATTGCCACATACCCGGATTTTGTGTACAGCTCAGTAAAGTTTCGTGGTCTGGACCAATTGACTCAGTCCATGAGAAACGTGACGTGCAGAGTTGGCAAGTATCCGTGATTTCGCTTGTATTGTTTGTCCAACGCGCATGTGTTTAATTAAAATAAATAACTAAATTGTAATCGTAAATCAACATATTCAGAAATATCAACACAACGAGGAACCGTGCAACTATCACGAATAGTCGGCAACACTTATCCCGCTCGTTCTTCCAGATGACGTAAACGTAAATAATAGTTCCGTCGTGATGTACACAATAGTTGAGTCGTCATTGCACGCGCCCTTCTGTATGCGATGACTGTGATCAATCAACTTGGTCCGTCGTAATTAGACCAATCGGACCCATCCGATTATGAAATCATAACTGCACTGCGGAACACTGAATTATATAGCGTGGATTATATTCCCGGCACGTTTACGCATTTCCACAAGCTCTCAAATCCTGATGCGGTATTTCACTTTCTAAAGTGTTACGTGAAGCCCTCTGTCGACTACTTTTTCTGCACGGTTCTTCATTACAAAATCTTCGAATACGGAAGAGATCAACTATTTTTAAATGATTCCAGAACTGTTCTAAACTGTTCCAAAACGTTTCACTTAAGAAAGATGGTAGAACTAGTGGAGACGAAGTAACATTACTGAAGGACCATTGTATATAAGATATCAGAACATACTCGTTCTCGCAGAGGACAATAAAAGAAAGGAAATGATCTACATATTGTGTAAATTTTAGCAGCGCGAAAATGTTTAAAAACAAAAATTTACAAATATTTCAGAAGGGCTGGCTACACGTAGATGAAACAGGTTTGGACTCTCGATAAGCCAATGACCTCCTTGTATATTTATCATCTATGCATTTTGCCATGGAAATCAGTTGTGGTAGTTCTTGTTAAATCTTTGTTTCATAAGACCTAAAGTGGGGTGAGTGGTCGCTGTGTAGCAAACGTTGTGTTAGCTCTTGTTAAATCTTTGTTTCATAAGACCTAAAGTGGGGTGAGTGGTCGCAATGTAGCAAACGTTATGTTAGTTCTTGTTAAATCATTGTTTCATAAGACCTAAAGTGGGGTGAGTGGTCGCTATGTAGCAAACGTTGTGTTAGTTCTTGTTAAATCTTTGTTTCATAAGACCTAAAGTGGGGTGAGTGGTCGCAATGTAGCAAACGTTGTGTTAGTTCTTGTTAAATCTTTGTTTCATAAGACCTAAAGTGGGGTGAGTGGTCGCTATGTAGCAAACGTTGTGTTAGTTCTTGTTAAATCTTTGTTTAATAAGACCTAAAGTGGGATGAGTGGTCGCAATGTAGCAAACGTTGTGTTAGTTCTTGTTAAATCTTTGTTTCATAAACCTAAAGTGGGGTGAGTGGTCGCAATGTAGCAAACGTTGTGTTAGTTCTTGTTAAATCTTTGTTTCATTAGACCTAAAGTGGGGTGAGTGGTCGCTATGTAGCAAACGTTGTGTTAGTTCTTGTTAAATCTTTGTTTCATAAGACCTAAAGTGGGGTGAGTGGTCGCAATGTAGCAAAAGGTGTATTAGTTCTTGTTAAATCTTTGTTTCATAAACCTAAAGTGGGGTGAGTGGTCGCAATGTAGCAAACGTTGTGTTAGTTATTGTTAAATTTTTGTTTCATAAACCTAAAGTGGGGTGAGTGGTCGCTATGTAGCAAACGTTGTGTTAGTTCTTGTTAAATCTTTGTTTCATAAGACCTAAAGTGGGGTGAGTGGTCGCAATGTAGCAAAAGGTGTATTAGTTCTTGTTAAATCTTTGTTTCATAAGACCTAAAGTGGGGTGAGTGGTCGCTATGTAGCAAACGTTGTGTTAGTTCTTGTTAAATCTTTGTTTCATAAGACCTAAAGTAGGGTGAGTGGTCGCTATGTAGCAAGCGTTGTGTTAGTTCTTGTTAAATCTTTGTTTCATAAGACCTAAAGTGGGGTGAGTGGTCGCTATGTAGCAAACGTTGTGTTAGTTCTTGTTAAATCTTTGTTTCATAAGACCTAAAGTGGGGTGAGTGGTCGCTGTGTAGCAAACGTTGTGTTAGTTCTTGTTAAATCTTTGTTTCATAAGACCTAAAGTGGGGTGAGTGGTCGCTGTGTAGCAAACGTTGTGGAGGCGGTAGTCAGACGAGAGGCAAGTTCTGCAACGGCGTCGCTTGTGGTTCCGAGATGATGGCGTGCAACAAGATGCCTTGCGACGGTAAGACATCGCGGTGTTTGAACTTAGGTGTCATGTTCCTTTGTGATAATTGTAACAACATTCAATAGTGCCACACTATCATGACCTAATTAATCAGGAAATTTTGACGTGACCGTACAACGAAACGCCAATGAAGTTAAATATAATGCTATAATAACAACTTGCCGTGACGAAAATTATGTGCGTTTATCAGTTTGTTCTCCGGTAGACATGTTCATTCCATAACCAACTCAAATGCTTTGTAACATTACAAATCACATCGTAAAAGCCACATGGCCACAGCCTAGCGTAGTGCGAATTTACGTTTGACAGAACTCGTCCCAAGTAGCGCAGGTTCAACCTGAACGAGGAATATGAACGAATTTCTATTGGTACTGCGAACGGCACCATACATATATATTATGTAAATAATATGTCAATTCGCTCCAGATTAGAAGTAGAATAAATAAAAAGACAATATATTTCGGCTACAAATGCACAAAATGACATGTCAGTAGAGGATGGTGCTCTCCGACTGTGTTACCGTGCCTCACAATACGTGTATGTACGTTACAGACCCGTATGACGGTGTCCCGTGGTTAAACTGCAGCGCACCATGCGGAGGAGGTTGGCGACATCGTTATTTGGAGACAAATCATGCCGGACAGGAAATCGCTTGCAACACGCAGCCTTGTGACTCTGGTAGGCTAAGGCAATTATTCAGCCCCATGGTCGTAACCCAGTGATAACTTAAAGGGAAGAAAAATTATTGAGCCTGTGTACCTAGAAGAGTGGCGAAAACGTTCCCGTAACTACAATTAAGAATATCACGCCATGGAAAAACGAGGGAAACTTGTTTGAACAAACAGCATGTTAATTTAATGGGCCGCGCCATACTGTTAGATAACGCTACGTCACGAGTGGCGATATTCACTCACCAAATGAAAATATATTAATTTTGCAAACACATAATCCAATATTTGCCAATAGGATATGACCATGCTGTTTGCGTCCAAACTCAACAAATGTAACATAATATTTAGGATTTTGTTTATTAAGTAGTCTCCTTCTGACATAGCAGCGCATTTGATTGAAGAATTTCCGTTACCTGTGTCTATATATCCACAGCCGTATTCGTTTAATTTTTTATTATAATTTTTTTACCGCGCAGGCGCTTATTGGTAGCATTGGTTATGTCAGCCCCAGCTAACCGGAGATTTGACCAGAATCTTCCACTCTTGGAACACATACCGATAAACCCTCTAGCGTGATATAATTGATTGTGGTTGCAAAACATTAGGTTTTATTAACTATTTTAGAATCATAGCCTCAAAACAATCACTTTTGTTCCGCTTTAATCTTTCTCAAACCGACTCAAACCGATTCAACTCACCTTGTTGGAGAAAAGCGGATTGAGTCGACGAAAACATGTAATGATCCGAATCAACCCAACCCGCGAAACTGGTGGTATCCAATGGAACGTACAGTCACATGATTAAAAAATCGATCGCGATTGGCAGGTGGTTTGCTGACTGCTTCCAACGCACGCGACAAGGCTGAATACACGTTCCGACCCGACCTGATTCAAACACATATTTGGAGTTGACATTGTTCAGCAGAGCAAATAGATGGAGTCTTACTGCTGCCCTCGGCCGAGTAGATTTTCACTGCTGTCTCGCACTACGTACACGCGGACGAACACTTTGCTGTGTTTTCTTTCTACTCTTGCAATGAACTATCCTACACGATTCACTGGCTCACCTGTAGATTGAAGTTTGATGTTAGATGGCTTCAGTTTCGGCCTGTGCGTCAACTTTCGGTATGCTATGTCCGATATTATCGAGACGTCTGCTCCACAGTCAATTGTTACGTTTACTTCCAAGTCAGTATTCCATGGTGGTTCAGGTTTGTCTGCGGTTTCCAGAGACTCCAGGTAGAATGATTTGTCATCCGAACATCCGCTTTTTGCTTGCTTTATCTCGTGCACTTCAGCTTTCTTATTTCTGCAAATTTTCGCGAAATCTCCCTTGTGCAGATGTCTTCAGCTGGAGGACATTTTCCTAGGGTGATTTACGTACCCGCATCGACCACATTATTCCCGTCCGTGACTTATTTCGTGCTTTCACGGAACGTTTCTTTTCTTTGCGGTATTTCACATGCTCACCTCGTGTTCCCGCTGATGTGTTTGTTGTTACCTCATTCATTCATTTCAGCTGTACTGCTGATATGTCATGTGTCCTGCACAACTCTATAGCTTTGTCCATGGTCAGGTCCGCTTCACGTAATAGCCTGGATCTCAAGTTGCTATTTTTTACGTATAACATATAAAGTATAACTGCTAACATTGTTTCCACCTTTTGCAGGTCACCGACAAACCTCCATCCGAAACGTTCATAGGACTTGGTGGTTTAATCGAGTCCATACTGGGAGTGTTTCTACTAGTCCCACGCTAGTCACCATGTAATGAACCTCGCTGGTTTCGTTACAACTTTTATTCAAGCCCCAATATAGCTACGTCATGCAGACGTGTGTAGAAGTACCGTAAACTACACTACGATGGCCACCCACTGCAACAGGCTACCTCATTTGTGCAACTTTTGTATGTAGTTTTTGTGTGAAATCATCAGACAAACTATTAAGTTATTTAATGCTTGTTCATGCATTAAGTGAAGTTGAAATCGCGATTTTCAATATTGGTGAAATGTCGTAACTTTGTGTTCTGCGAGAGGATTGAAGTCAAGCCCATGATCGGCATGTACTCGCACAGTGCATACCATTTTGCATATCCACCATTTTGAACCTTACCAGATCTAAATACTAAATTATATCGATAATTTGAAGAAAAAAATATAGGCATTTTTTATTAAACAGACTAGGCACATTATTAAACTATTCACACGCAACACATCTGGATTCGCGATGGGCTGCACCGTTTGAGGAAGCAGCTTTAAGTGTAGTGCACAACCGACAGACTGGGGTGTGAGACACAGTGGCAGTGTACTTCAGGAGTTATTGGGGTGAGACGAAGGGAACATGTGGATTCGAAAAGGCCAGTTGTAGAGTATTGTTTGTCGTTTTTTTGTTCCATTAGCCAGTTCCAGCAGTTCTTACATGAGTAATAATTGTAGGAGAGTTGATAGTTGTGACATGTTTACAGCTACTGGAGACTGCAGAGCAGACGTCATCTTCGTCCTCGACTCCTCTGCCAATAACGGCGCGATGGGCTGGTTCACTGTTAAACAATTCGTCATCGACCTTGTTCAAAGCCTCAAGGTACAACAAATCTGTGGATCTATGTCTCTCTGTCTCCCTATCTCTGTCTGTCTGTCTGCATGCATGCATGCATGTATGTCTGTCTGTCTGTCTGTCTGTCTCTCTTTCTCTCTCTCTCTCTCTCTCTCTCTCTCTCTCTCTCTCTCTCCCTCTCTTTCTCTATGTGTGTTTGCGTGTGCGTGTGCGTGTGCGCACATGTATATAAATTTATCATGTATATCTATATATGTATATTATATTTATATACTGAAATTTCGACCATGGCTTTGGGTGTTTCGAGTGTTTTCAAATGGAACGCTTCATATTAGGTTAAACTGGTGCATTAACAATAATCAATGTACTGCAACCGTTACTCTCCCACTATAGGTTGCGGAGCATCAGACGCGTATCGGTGTGATTAGCTTCTCTACGATGGTTCGCTCGGATATCTATCCTGGCCAATACAACAAAACGTTGGACCTGCTCTCAGCGATCTGGGATATCAACTACATGGCCGGAGACACTAATGTCGCCGACGCACTGCACGAAATGCGGGACATGTTTAGCCAGTGAGTGATATTGAGAAACTCGATGTTGTCCATTCTGCCATATTGTATATATATATATATATATATATATATATATATATATATATATATATATATATATATATATATATATATATATATATATATATATATATATATATATATATATATATATATATATATATATATATATATATATATATATATATATATATATATATATATATATATATATATATATATATATATATATATATATATATGTATATATATATATATATATATATATATATATATGAGTATATGGTATATGTGTATATGGGTATATGTGTATATATATATATGTGTATGTGTCTTCCTGAGTATAAATGTATATATATATATATATATATATATATATATATATATATATATATATATATATATATATATATATATATATATATATATATATATATATTTGTGTGTGTATGTGTATGTGTGTTTGGGTGTGTGTGTGCTTTTGTGTGTGTGTACATGTGTTTGTGCGTAATTATAAAAACAATCATAGTTCAGAATAGCACTAGTAAAAATGCCATACACGTCAGTTTTTCTTATGTTTTACCTAGTCACAATCGGTCGTCGATTTATTGCTTTCCTTGACAAGTCGGTTGTTTGTAGCTACAAAAGGCCGACAGTGAAACAGATTGCCATCTTGGTCACGCTTGGTGTGTTCCACTCCGACATCGACGCTGCAATAATAAGCGCAAAAGAAGCTGCGGAAGATGGAATTGATATATTCGTCCTGGGTGCGTGCAACTTATTAACCTACACGTGTTTGTATCCGAATCTACCATTAACAGTGAAGTTGCGTGATTTCAGCTTTAGTCTGCTAGTTTTCACCAGGTGTGTCTTTTCCTTTTCCAACGCCTTCAGCTCCCTTGGGTTTCCTTGATATGTTTGCGAACAACGAATTCCAAGGCACTCTCTGTAAGCACGCTGATCAGTGTATTTAACAAGGTACAATATCATGCCATAAAAAAATAAAACTTGTTTTTAATTGGTAGGTGGATACAATATTGCCATCAATGTGGCCGAAAGTATTGCCACACGTCAAGGCTTCGTTTACGTTACTATGGCTGAAGCTTTGAGTGGAATTTCCAAGTCTATCAACGACATGACATGCGTAACTCGTAAGTGTGTCTGTATTTCTTTCAACGTTGACTGAAATACATGTAACATACATGATATAGCCTTACCAATGTATGTATTATATTTATTATTTGATATTTATGTTGACATGAATACTATCACATTTATGACAACCTCTCATCCTGTTATGCATTGTGTTTTGACACATGATGATAGGCTTATTTATATACATGTTTATTATTATTGTTTTTATTCTGATTATTTATATGTATTTGCATAATCGGGATAAGCTTGGACTTGATAATGTTTAGTCCCCGTTTTATGCTCGGTATATATTTTGATGTAGCCAAGTTTCTGTTTGTTGTATACCTAGTTTTTTTAGAATATCAAGTGTTATTTATAGATAATTTACTCATAAACTTCAAAACATGTGTTTATACTTTATAACATGCGTATGCAATAATATTCGGTGTGCGTGTATGTGTTACAGTTTCTTCTCATCTCATCTATTGATTAATTAATTCATTCATATTGAATGGA
Source organism: Lamellibrachia satsuma (assembly GCA_033239005.1). Lineage (NCBI taxonomy): Eukaryota > Metazoa > Annelida > Polychaeta > Sabellida > Siboglinidae > Lamellibrachia > Lamellibrachia satsuma. The sequence continues at coordinate 7,181,024 of BSQZ01000003.1, forward strand.
TGAATCTAAAGAATGTTTTCTGTTTTAAAATGTATAGTCTTAAGACAGACAATAAAGTATGTTTGACTTGATTTAATTTGATAATTGTTATCATTATATTATCAGTATTGTATCAATATCACTGTTTCATTATTATTATATTATTGTCATTGGGTTATCATTATCATTATGTTACCATTATGAATTTATCATTATCACTTTGTATAACTATAACTGTATTATCATTATCAATTTGTCATCATTATCATTATCTTTGTATTATCAACAGCTATCGCCACGGAAATCAGACTTTGGTCAATAATTATTTAGACAACCTTTTAACGGACGATACTAACTATTACAAGTTGTCTACTTTCAGACGAGTGTCACCTGTGCAACTACACGAATGGTCAGATCTGGCTGCCGGACAGTGTCAACTGTCACATGTTTTATCTGTGTGAGAAAATTGGTGACGAGGTGTACATCAGACATGACATGACGTGTGGCGAACTCTGGTGGCAACAAGACATCCACACATGCGTGAGAAGTCCGCCAGAGGGCTGTGCGGTCAACGTTCCAGTCAATGCATACGTGCCTGTGTCGAACACAGAAGGTAAGTAGATATAATATGTCTATTTACTTTTCAACACTATTAAAACGAAATTTTAAGTTATATTTTATTGATAACATGATCCATAATGCAGGTATACATCCAATGGAAATCAGCTTTTTTACTTAATGTAGTTTCTTGTTCCGTTAACTGTACATAGTCACCCGTGCCCTTCCCTTGCTCGCCTTCCAGCCCCGTGCCCATACGAGCCCGTGCCGGACAAAGATGGGTATTTCCGCCTGATTGATAACCCGAACGAGATATATCGGTGTGTCGACGGAATGGTCTTCATAAACCCGTCGTGTGTCTGTGTCCAAGTGTCAGAAAGTAAGACTCCACAATATGCATTCATAAACGGTTAACACGTGTCACTACAACAGGTATGCTAACACAGTGATATGTTAATACGATTCATTACAGTAATAACTATGACACAACATAACAGCCAAATGTATGTCTATACTAATCATTACAACAATAACGACAACACATGTATGTGCTGTAAATAGAAATAATGCAATAACAATGTGCTCAATCTTCAGTTAGAGTATTTTTTCTAAAACTATGCGCTGTGCAAAAAGTCAGAGTACTTAAAAATAAATGATAGAGGTCGCTTAAAAGCCCAGTGGTTAATTACTGTTACGATTAGACCTAGGGTTCGAGTAGAAAAAAATAATTCGAAAGTGTTAACGTTAATTAATGGAAACACTCAACCACAATTATACAATATCGACAAAATTGACAAATGTCGTCAGTAATTAACAAGACATAAATTACGAAAAAATAGTGCTATAACTACCAAAAATGGCAAGAGAAAAGTACATTCCGCTCCGTTCACGATGACTTTGTTTCGGCTTCAGTCAAGCTGATGTGTTCCGATGATCTTCTCTTGTACTTCTCCTACGAGGATCACTACAATGACGTCACCTGCCACCAAGCCATCGCCACGCAGTACGGCCACGGAGTAGAGAGGAAGATTGACCCATCGCGTAACGACAGCGGCGTCGCCTGTTTCAGCGGACAAACACATTTCGAGGTACGTCGGTATAACGATTAACTCTTGGGGCGTTCTTCTCGTGAGCAATTTTCGTAGCCAGGTCCCAGGTGCCACAATACAACTTATACAACAACAACAACCAAAAGTCTTGCATTTCCAAGTTAACAACCTTTTCAATGTCTAGGTTCCCTTCCTTCGCACATGGTTCGCTGAGAACAAAGTCGGCAAGTTCTCGATCACCGTCTGGTTTCAACGCCACGCTGACCTGTTTCCTTCAGCCGGCATCGTCAACAACAATAACTGTCAACAACGTGCCGGGTTCAGCCTGTCGTGCGTCAGTAAGCAGCCTGACGGATTTGACGCGTTTCTTCCTGTAGGAGTCTATTCACTCGTCACTGGAAGCATCACAACTGACACCGAGGTCAACTTTTATAATGCATATGTGAGTGTAATCACCATCGCCATCCATAGGTGGCAGTAGTACTACATTACCCCTGGCAGACCGACCTGTTGAAACGTGGATTTGTTGGTCTATCCCACACCATGTGTGGATGTACGATGAATCATTTGTACTTATTTCCATTCCCTGTCTTCGTCGACGTGTTTCTGGGAAATAGACGCGACCTCACAAAAACTTCAAAGAGCGTTCCCAGCAATATCCGTCATTACCCGTCCGACCAGCGACGATGGGGCAACTACCAATAATTAAAGTAAAGTTCCCGATCCCTTGCAGCTGTTGGTTAACTCAGCAACAGTTAGTTCCATTGTTCAGCAGGTCGATCTGCCAGGGGAACTGATCTAGTTCAACTCAGTGTAGTAAACGAAATAATGTACCAAAACAGCGTTTTCGTGGCGTATGGGAGGGCAATGTTAGTTGAGCCACCAGAACACTAAAACAAGCACAGTTACTTGGTACCATCCGGTGATTGAATATGCTATTAGAACACGATTGACGTACAGTAAATGACATTTATCACAACGTTCAAAACATAAATGTTTGTTGACGTTTTTCATAACTTATATATATATATATATATATATATATATATATATATACGTATATATATATACTATACAAATGTATATATATATATATATATATATATATATATATATATATATATATATATATATATATATATCTATTTATATATATATATATATAGATGATATATATATATATATATATATATATATATATATATATATATATATATATATATATATATATATATATATATATATATATATATATATATATATATGAATACCTGAATTCAACAACAGCCCAACTCCACCATTTTGGGGTTATTGAGTTAGATACGCCACAGTGACCAACTGCCTAGTAGCTATCGTCTGATATGAAAAACTGCCCTATTCCATTGTAGACGCCGCAGTGGTGGCGTCCGCAAAAAACGTCTGACTTCAACAACAGCCCAAATCCGTGGAGTTGGGCTGTTGTTGAAGTCATACTGCGGAATCCGCTAGACGGCGACACATAAAGTTATTATGCGTATGTAAACGATCCGCCATTTTATCGCACTGTGATCTAACGCGCAATGGATGGAGATGAAGTAGTTGGGAAAAGAAGAAGGAATGAAGGTGAATGGGGACGGAACAAAAGACGTAAACTACGTGCAGAGGGCAAGGCATACACCAATTCACGGAAAAAAGGTGATACCACCACGAAAAACGGGAAACAAGCGCAGGTAAATCACATCGCATCGGACTCGGCCTCAGTCACACTCGTTCTCATACACATAGGCATAGACATAGTAATAAACATAGACCGCGATAATCATGGACGTAGACATCGGTGTATAACTGTATATAGATATAATAGACAAGTAATAGCCATAGGATAGGTATATATAAGCTTAGCCGCAACCACAGGCACGGTCATGATTATAAATCTGACGGCTTTTGGGGTTAGTGCGATGAATTTGACAGAGTTACTGAGCGGATAATTAATTAATTCATTAAATAAATATGTAAAAAAAAAATAGCCTATAATATATAAAGCCGATGTACATCTGCATTGGAAATAATAATTATACACTACTGCAGGAATGTGGGGTATCTGCCTCATTAATGATGTTCATTTGCTAAGGTAATGTCTGCATTTTATTACTTTTAGGTGCATGGGAGAAAAGTGTCTCGACGAGTCATACATCTCTGCAGCTATGAAGACTGTGATTCTGGATCGCTTTAATTCCGCTGGAGATACAAAAAAACAAGATCTACTGCTTGCTGCTGGCATAAAAGCCTGTGAGATAAAAAGGCGAAGACAAGTCAAAGAAATCTCAACCATCAGGAGAGCCTACCAATATTCCTACGCGATAAGCACATGCACAGAAGCATCTTACGTGTGCCGAGAAGCATATGCCAGTCTGCATGGTGTGGGCACTTTTCGGATTAGAAGAATAGCAAAAGCTGTTGGTGACGGTGTGGTGCCTCAGGACAAACGAGGATGCCACAACAATAGACCCCGTGCTATAAGCGACGAGACAAAAATGAAGATTGATGTGCATATTCGTCAGTACCCTTACGAAGTATCACATTACGGCCGGAACAGGACGAAGAAACGATATCTTCGACCTGACCTCAGTGTGAGGAAGATGTACGTGATGTTTGTGGAAAAAGAATTTCCCGAGGCATACAAACAGATAGCAGAAGACAATCTGCAGCCTGAGAAGATAGATTGTGTAGTCAGTTATGAATTCTACTTTAGGTATTTCAAGGAAAATTTCAACTATGGCTTTGGACAACCAAGAACAGACGTCTGTGGAAAGTGTGAAGAGATGAAAGTGAAAATCAGGTGCGAAAAAAACAGAGACATTAGAAAGCGATTACAAACGGAACTTAAACTACATAAAGTGAAGGCTGAAGCGTTCTATCAACACCTGCGTCAGTGCACAGAAAAGGCAAAGCAGAGAGAGGGGCATGAAACAATATGTTTCGACTTTGAGCAGAACTTTCCATTTCCTCATCTGCCTGTTGGTGAAATGTTTTATAAGCGTCAACTCTGGTTTTACAACTTCAGTGTACATTCATGTAAAACTGGTCAACCCGTCATGTACACATGGCCCGAGCCAACAGCAAGGAGAGGGTGTAGAGAAGTCATATATTGCCTGAATCACTTTATCCAAACAAAGGTACCTCATACTGTGAAACATTTAGATCTGTTCAGCGATGGCTGTCGGGGACAGAATCACAACCACACTATACTACGATATCTGTTCACACTTGTCGACCAAAATCGGTTTCAAAGCATCATCTTCCAACTGCCGATACGCGGGCATTCCTTCTTGCCGTGCGATCGCCAGTTTGCAGTGATAGAGAGGATGAAGCGCAAAAAAGACACAGCAGAAATGTACACAGATTGGCATGCAATGATCGATGCAAAGTATATGACGGTGGAAGTGACCGGCCACATGATCCATGACAACAAAGGACATTTTGACAAACTGTTCAAAAAAACAGTTACCAAGGACAAAGAAAAATTTTAAATAAGTGAGTATAAGAGATTCCGTTTTACAAGTGGCGACAAATTACACGTTTACGTATCAAAATTGATGTCTGGCACTATCGAGAGAGCGTTCCCACTCGTAAAGCCGAATGTTGTTCCAACTCTCCCAACTGCACCGTACTATACTGGTATGGTGCCAGTAAAGAAAGCCAAACTGGACGACGTGAAGTCGTTGATGAAGTATCTCAGTCAGCCAACCATCGACTACATCAACAGCATCCCAGAGCAATTAGCCGGAGCAGATGCTGATGATGACGATGATGGGCATGATGATTAGTGATGTTCATTACGCTCGCATAACATGCGATTGGCTTATCTCGTATGTACTAGTTTTGTGCAGTTTGTCAATATGCTTTTGGCTTTCTGTTTCATCCTACATAATTTATATATTTTTTAATACTACCTAATTCATTTATTACGGTAACAAAATTATGTTCAATGTCATCGGCTTTGAAAACTAATATTTTGTAATAACGTTGTTTGTATTTATATCTTATAATGATTGTGTGTGCTCGTATGCATGTATGTTGGTGTGTGTGTGTGTGTGTGCGTGCGTGCGTGCGTGCGTGCGTGCGTGCGTGCGTGCGTGCGTGCGTGCGTGCGTGCGAGCATATGTCTTTTTCAACAAACAGGCACCACAAACTTACACACAAACAAAAATAAAGTATCTCATTTCAACAACAGCCCAATTCCGTGACCTTTAACCCTCTCCAGGCCCTGAACTATGACGCCTGCATACATAAAAAAATGGTCACATTATTCACGCTATTATCATTAACAACCACTGAAAACCTGATGTTGCTTGAGGATTGGATCTCGGTGAGAAATAGTTTTTATCTCCTACAAAAATGAGAGTCGACGGAATTGGGCTGTTCTTGAATTCATATATATATATATATATATATATATATATATATATATATATATATATATATATATATATATATATATATATATATATATATATATATATATATTATCTTGGTATAACAAGATATATTAATAATCATAGTCTATACCCTGTTAATCATATGATTCTTTTATCCAGAAAACTCGTTAATCCGGACATCTTGGTCGCCAATGAATATGTGCGGATTAACAAGGTTCAACTGCAATTATTTTCGCGTTTATATGTATAAGTCAACCTTTGACCTGTACAACGTGCACGTTTTCTATGAGTATTCGGTGTTCCGTACGAACGCTTCGTGAAACTAGCAATTGTACATGATTTTTGGAGCGTAGTAATCTGTTGCAGTGACTGCCTTTTATCTCTTGCAACTCGGCTAGTTACCCATGATATGTTTGGGTTAAGGTGGCCGATTACCTTGGAATAAAAGTATTGAAATGTTAAATGTTGTTTTAAATCAATTAGATCAGACCTGCCAACACTTACGGATTAGCCTACGTTGTACGGATTAGCCGTAGGTTGTACGGATGTTTCATAATTTAACGGGCTTACCGGCGTAAGAGTGTTTCCTTACGGATTTATGTCTTTAAGAAACAACTATTTGTTTTCATTTTATATGCTAAATTTATGAGGAACTGTTTAATGATTGCGAAAAACGATCGAACAATCAGCATATCATTGCTGTAAGCACCTGTCAATATAGGTCAGACTGCATGCGTGAGAGTACAACGGTAATTCGAGGAGTGAACGAATTTGAAATTAGACCAGTTTTTCGTTTCGAACGAGATGCATGTTCGCCCACCGCCAGCGAAAACAGTATGCTGGTGTTTACCAGGCAGACTGGGGGCGAATGTTTGAAGGAATGATCGCTCCGTCGAAGCTCGGGATGCATTATGCTTACGTACGATAAAAGCTGAAGAATATGTCTGCTGATTAAATCAGCAGTACCAGATCGTAAAAGGAAGCGTATGTATGTTTGAGCACCATAAGTTGTGTTGCTGTTGGTGAATAAATCAACCATTGACGTGTAAAGTATATATCTTGTCGATTTATTGCGTCATATTGACTGGATTAATTTGTAAGGATTTTGTGCAGATCTTATGGATTTTTTTCACAATCCTTACAGGTGTGAGCCACTCAGGGTTGGCAGGTCTGAATTAGGCCACATTGTGGGGCTCGATAGCATACCGGTTAGAATGTCTGACTTTCAATCGAGAGGACCCTGTTTCAAATCTTACTGCGGTCACTTCGAACAAGTTTGGCAAGTTTGATCACAGTTCACTAAGCTGTATAAATAAGTATCTGGCAACACAAACAGAGTTGGAAATGTGAACGAATAGTCTTCGCGCAATTGCAACATGGATGAATGCTTCCTAGAGAAGTTGAAATTGCTTTGGAATGAACAGGTCTGCCAGGGGTGAAGTGTAAAGTTCCTAAGGAACGAATACCGCGCTACGTAAGAACGTACTTTTTTAACTTTTACCACAAAGCCAAAAATTCAAACAAAGTTGAGGGGTCCAGTGCAAAGTTTTGAATATATGACACATTAGCAGCTATGGCTGCAGCAAAATTATTAAAAAAAATTATATTTACCCAAAGGAAGTAATGTCATCTGAACAAAAGTTTAGTCTTACGCTTAAGTTATACTATTTTCGGTTCTTATTAACGTTTTTTTTTTTACAATAAACATATATCAGTTGTGTTTATTATTGGCTTAAAGGTCATAGTTTCAATCAACGGTGTGATTTGTGTGTTGATTTAATGTTACGACTACGATGCGCAGACCGAAGCACACATAGTTTGATTTAAAGGTAGTTGGCCACTTTAAAGAACAGCCTGCATGTTGCAGGTGTCTGACCACGACTGGCATCACGTCGCCTGGGTCTACGACTGGGCGAAGTCTGCTGCTGTACACCGATGGAAAACTAGTACGCGAACAGAAAGTTTCTGGTAGGCAGTCGTGTCCAATTATACTGCAAACCGGCGGTGACAATTAAAGGTCCCTTCTCAATTCGATTCGTCTCATTTCAAATTCAAATACATTAATTTTCAACAGTCCTCAGACTTTTGACGCTTATATCGAGTTGAAACTTCACCAAATTGTAGATTTGGTCCCTATGTGGTGATAACGTCCAAACTTAAGACCTATAATTTATTTTTAAATCCCAAACATTGTCCTAACTATTTTATTATTATTATTTTATTTATTATTTATTGCAAACTTCACATCAGGATAATTGCACAAATGGTCGGTCTTCCAATCTTGTTATCGCGTTATCTTGTCTTGCTAAATTCGATGACAACTGTTCAAACAAAAAATCCAGCAACTTTCTTAGTACAAGGCAATAATGACAAGATAATTACAGATAGTCGTAAAGGGAGTCGTTGGGCAAAGGACAATGAAAGTAGGGAAGAAGTGTGGGACGTGGAGGAAGGGAGAGAGGGAGGGAACGACGGGTAAGACGAAAGGAATTATTCAGTAATAGGTAGAATAGCAGCGGCGTATCTAGGTTCTAGAAAAGGAGGAAAAGGAGGGCTAGCTTAGTCAGCCATTAGTTCACCGTGTTACCGTGTATTGGCGTCACAGGTTATATGCGAACAATTCAAATAGTAAGCCAAATGGGGACCAATGCCCCCTTGATTGTGCCACTGAATAAGATACTGAATTAGAAAGCCAAAAAAATAGTATCGTGCAGAAAAAGCATAGAGGGACATTGGCGCCACAGGTAACATGCGAAAGAAAAAGTTAAACCAAATGGGGACCAATGCCATCCACAATTACGTCACTATAGAAGAGAGTAAATTAGAAAGCCAACACATTAGTATCGTGCATAGAGGGGCATTGAGCCAGTGACCACGAGGTGCAAGCGAGGAGAAACAGGGAGCAAGAGAGCGGAAGATATGCGTTGCTGTTACAGTATATATATATATATATATATATATATATATATATATATATATATATATATATATATATATATATATATATATATATATATATATATATATATATATATATATAGTTATTGTTATATATATATATATATATATATATATATATATATATATATATATATATATATATATATATATATATATATATATATATATATATATATATATATATAGTTATTGTTATATATATATATACATATATATACTTATACATATGCATATACATATACATATACATATATATATATATATATATATATATATATATATATATTTATATATACATATAAATATATATATACATATACATATACATATATATATATATATATATATATATATATATATATATATATATATATATATATATTTATATATACATATAAATATATATATACATATACATATACATATATATATATATATATATATTTATATATATATATATATATATATATATATGTATATATATATATATATATATATATATATATATATATATATATATATATATATATATATATATATATATATTACTGTTACAACGTCGGACTCAATCCACATAACCCGTTCTCGCAGCTCTATACATGAGTACGTGGCTACTTGGAGAGGATGAATAAATAGTGCTCAGTAATTGCAGCATGGTTGAAAGCTTCACAGAGAAGTCAAAATGGCGTTGTAATTCACAGGTTTGCCAGGGGGAGTAGTGTAAAGCGCTTTAAAGAGCTCCATTGATTGGATTCTGCGCTATATAAGAATGGATTTTTACCTTGATATAATTCGAAAATTCGTTATGTTTACAGCTGAGGGTGTACACACGCGCGCTTTCTCGGAAGGACATCAGCAAATTGAGGCGCGTGCCGTAGCGATTGCAAATGACAAACAACAGATGACGCCACTTAAATCGAGTAAAATGTTCAAACATCCATATTTTTCAGGTGGAACGTCTTCAAATAATATACTTGTCAGTAAATAATAGTTCAGTTTGTCGTATTTTGTGTTCCCTGAATAAACTCAATGCAATGTTCGTCCAATGTGTTAGTATTTATATCTGGTGTAGGTGCCTATATATATATATATATATATATATATATATATATATATATATATATATATATATATATATATATATATATATATATATATATATATATATGTATATATATATATATATATATATATGTATATATATATATATATATATATATATATATACATACATACATACATACATACATACATATATATATATATATATATATATATATATATATATATATATATATATATATATATATATATATATATATATATATATATATATATATATATATATATATATATATATATATATATATATATATATATATATATATATATATATATACATATATATATATATATATATATATATATATATATATATATATATATATATATATATATGCAGTTAACTTGATTACACGAAAAGCTGGAATAATGTCACGCCACAACCTTGTATGTAATGCATTCCACGCGTCACGATGGTCACTCAACGATACTTGTGTACACCTGGAGAGTAAACTATTGTCTACGTAGCAATATATATATATATATGTGTGTGTGTGCGTGCGTGCTTGCGTGCGTGTGCAGCGGTGCATTGTACGCTGCGTGCATACATTTATTTTTATGTATGCAAAATTATATGTGATGTGTTTTCTAATTAGTTTAATTAAGAAAATGTCAGTGAGTGCGTGCATGCGAGCGCGTAAGTTATGCTGCAGTTGTGATGATCGATAATGGCTATCGCTGTCGCGTACTGAATTTGGCAACACGACGGGGCGATGCGACGGAACGATTGTACGACTCGATAGAACGATGGTGTGATACGACGGAACGATTGTGCGATGCGACGGAACGATAATGCGACGGGACGGAATGATGGAGCGATGCGACGGAACGATGCGAAGGAACGACGGTGCGATGCGACGGAACGATAGCGAGATGCGATGGGGCGATGCGATGGAACGATGGTGCGATGCGAAGGAGCGATGCGACGGAACGACATCGAACACAGAAGTATCTTCAACAGTTGCCTAGCACTAACTGTGAGATATGTAATTCATCTGGTACGACCACAACAAAGCCGTCTGATACATAATTATAATATTTAATAATAATTTAGGGGCGTGAACAGAAAGTAAATTTTTATTAAAAATCACCTGATTTGTCTTTAATATACGTTTATATTATGAAACATGAGACAAGATGATGAAATTAAGTATTAATTAATCGATTTGTGTAACAATACAGCTTAAGCAGGAAAACATGTTCTAATTTAATATTGATAAATATGCAATTAAAAGGAAAGCCATCAATGATTGCTTAAATGAACTGCCAAACATTCGCCACCTTATTCTTGTATATATATATATATATATATATATACACACACACACACACACACACACACACACACACACACACACACACACACACACACACACACACACACACCGGAATCACGTTAGCCCTATTGGAAGAGAGGGTGGAACCTGCACGTGAGAACGCTCGTCGGCCGAGCCGTTCAAGGTTTACACTAGGAACAACAACGAAAGTCTGGTCAGCCGAACTTTAATAACGTGTTAAGTTAATAACGTTTATTGTACATTGTACACAAATACAACAATATCATTTGCCTTAAAACCTCTGCACAACTTATGCAGCAAACTATTAATGCCCATCGCAGACGGAATGGTAAAGTCATTGCTAAGTAGTACATTTGTCTGTTCATATGAATATTGCATATGATCCATGCATTCGACTCATTTCACATAGAATTGTGAAATGGCACGTTTTAGTCATATTTATTGGTAATATGACGCATGTATTTGACTCATTTCACAAAGACTATACGACACATGTATTTTCATTTAGTATCTATTGGACAATTTGGACAGGACCGGACTTACGGCGCAAGAAGTTGGCTCACTTCACGTGTATCATGCATATGATACATGTACGTGACTCATTTCACATTGATAGGTCACATGTCAGTAAACATATTTAACTCATATCACCTGGATGTGCATCTGATTCATGTACTATACACTGGTCATATGACACCAACAATGGACATCCAACGGCTAGTGGTAATAATCACACCATTGCATGCTATTTACTATACACTGGTCACATGACACCTACAATGGACATCCAACACCTAGTGGTAATAATCACACTAGTGGATGCTATTTACCACAGAAACTTTCTTATTCGCCAACAACAGTTTCCTGTATAATGCCACAAAACCGAGGAAAATCCAGCCATGGCACTTCCTAAAAGGAATCTATAACGATATCCATTATCTACCCGAGTGACTGTGTAAAGGAAAATTTTAACACTTAGTTCATTAATATCGTCTCGAACAAAATTTCCGTACAAAACGTGTTACACTGTCGTGGTCTTTCACCAGTTAATATTTTTGAAAATACACACTTAGTGATGGATTAAAATGTGGTAGTCTTACGACATATATAATACTATATAAAATACTTCTATTGCGCTAAAATCCTCGGGAGACCCACGCTCGGCAGCGCACCCAAACAAAATGGGTTAAGCAGTTTCTAATCGACAAGCATTTCCAGTTGTAAACAGTTGGATTGGTACGCTGGGGAACTATGGAAGGTAAGCAAGCTTTTGTAGGTGGGTTTTCAGCTTACGGCGAAATGTTGCTATTTTTGCTTACATACTTAACACTAGCAGAAAGTGAGTTTCACAGAGTCGGTGCAGCAACTGAAAAAGTGTAGTTCCGACATATGTCTTAACACCGGGAACAAAAGGTAGATTACAATTAGATGATCGAAGCTGTCTGATCTGTCTTGCAGGAGTGAGCAGTGTATATAACTATGCTGGTTGCTTGGATGAAAGTCTTGATAGTTAGTTGAACATATCTTAAAAATAACGCGATATCGGAAATAGAACCAATGCAATGTTTTAAGAAGTGGTATTTACAGCATACGAAGGATCGACCAAAAAATAGATAATTTCCAAGGTGGAACATAATGGATGCTTTAGAACTCCGTCAAATTCCCATTTTATATAATTCCTAATAGTAAATACACTACAGCAATGAGGTTGATCGTAAATCATTCCTAATGGTAAATACACTACAGCAATGAGGTTGATCGTAAAACATTCCTGATGGTAAATGCACTACAGCAATGAGGTTGATCGTAAATCATTCCTAATGGTAAATACACTACAGCAATGAGGTTGATCGTAAATCATTCCTAATGGTAAATACACTACAGCAATGAGGTTGATCGTAAATCATTCCTAATGGTAAATACACTACAGCAATGAGGTTGATCGTAAATCATTCCTAATGGTAAATACACTACAGCAATGAGGTTGATCGTAAAACATTCCTGATGGTAAATACACTACAGCAATGAGGTTGATCGTAAATCATTCCTAATGGTAAATACACTACAGCAATGAGGTTGATCGTAAAACATTCCTGATGGTAAATACACTACAGCAATGAGGTTGATCGTAAATCATTCCTAATGGTAAATACACTACAGCAATGAGGTTGATCGTAAATCATTCCTAATGGTAAATACACTACAGCAATGAGGTTGATCGTAAAACATTCCTGATGGTAAATACACTACAGCAATGAGGTTGATCGTAAATCATTCCTAATGGTAAATACACTACAGCAATGAGGTTGATCGTAAAACATTCCTGATGGTAAATACACTACAGCAATGAGGTTGATCGTAAATCATTCCTGATGGTAAATACACTACAGCAATGAGGTTGATCGTAAATCATTCCTGATGGTAAATACACTACAGCAATGAGGTTGATCGTAAAACATTCCTGATGGTAAATACACTACAGCAATGAGGTTGATCGTAAAACATTCCTGATGGTAAATACACTACAGCAATGAGGTTGATCGTAAAACATTCCTGATGGTAAATACACTACAGCAATGAGGTTGATCGTAAAACATTCCTGATGGTAAATACACTACAGCAATGAGGTTGATTGTAAATCATTCCTAATGGTAAATACACTACAGCAATGAGGTTGATCGTAAAACATTCCTGATGGTAAATACACTACAGCAATGAGGTTGATCGTAAAACATTCCTGATGGTAAATACACTACAGCAGTGAGGTTGATCGTAAATCATTCCTAATGGTAAATACACTACAGCAATGAGGTTGATCGTAAATCATTCCTGATGGTAAATACACTACAGCAATGAGGTTGATCGTAAAACATTCCTGATGGTAAATACACTACAGCAATGAGGTTGATCGTAAATCATTCCTAATGGTAAATACACTACAGCAATGAGGTTGATCGTAAAACATTCCTGATGGTAAATACACTACAGCAATGAGGTTGATCGTAAATCATTCCTAATGGTAAATACACTACAGCAATGAGGTTGATCGTAAAACATTCCTGATGGTAAATACACTACAGCAATGAGGTTGATCGTAAAACATTCCTGATGGTAAATACACTACAGCAATGAGGTTGATCTTAAAACATTCCTGATGGTAAATACACTACAGCAATGAGGTTGATCGTAAAACATTCCTGATGGTAAATACACTACAGCAATGAGGTTGATCGTAAAACATTCCTGATGGTAAATACACTACAGCAGTGAGGTTGATCGTAAAACATGAAGAACAGCATTGCTAATAGATGTATTTTAAAAACCAAATATTCAGAGAATTGGGATTGGAATTTTAATGATACCGAAATCACCAACTAGCTTTTTGTCGGGCCACCAATGTAAATCGGTGTACATTCCTTTAAAATTGCCACTATGAAGCAATGCACACGTATATACACACAAATATGTTGCAAACATGCGTACTGTTAATATAGAGAGTTAACACAAAATATCAATGTAGTATCATATGGTTGTTGTTCCTAACGTCGTTGGGAGGTGGTAGGTTGGCCACATAAATAGGTGGGAGTTGGGAATTGTGGGAAGTGAATTTAAAAATTCGTTTGGAGGATGGCCCAAAAAACTGCTTGCCGTACACCCTTCTAATGCATTGATCGGATCGAATTTTCCAATGGCAAAGGTGTCGACTTGTTCGTAAACGTATTAACGTCAGCAAAATTACTGGAGTTATAAATGTAGGTAGATATCTAGATTACATCGCATGTAAAACATAAGTGTGTCTTCTTTGAGCTACGTCTAAAAGTAGATTATTCACTGAAGAAGGCTAATCTTTCCCTATAAATGTACGTAACGTATATGTGCGCTCAGCTTATGGAGAATATATGACCGGCAAATTCACCTGACGTTAATGCCTCAAAGTTACGGAACATGCGAAATGTAGAGCGAAACACATATAGCTGAAATTGTCTAACAACGACTCACTGTGACATACTGCGAGCGATGCGCCGGTCACCTTAACTACAGACAACCGTTGTGAGCATTGTGGTCTGTCATAGAGTCGAGCTCCGTTGTCTGTAGGCCGAGCAAACCGGAAAGGCGAACGAATATGAGACACATTCGCCTGCTAAGTTGTATTATGTGTAATTAACACAAATTTATTGCGATTGTAATACCATGTAACCGAATACTTTATATATTAGGGGCCGTTCAGAACTGTCGATATTTGCCTATTACTACAAAGCATACTGATAGGAACTGTGATTTTCTTTATTATATGTGGCTTGCGAAATCACACTCCCGAAAGTGGCGCTACTCACCATTTCACCACCGACACAACCTTTATTTCATTTGGAAAACTCAACATTTTTATCAATAAATCTCTCAGTATGAATTCCATAGAATTATGAAAAGTGTTTGTATTAAAATATGTCTAGAAATACAATTACTTTCGCTGTTGTTTGCAACCGTATTGCGTTACTCCCGTGCACAGTTTCAATGACGTCGTAAACAACAATGACGTCACCCAGCCAACCTCTCCATCATATCACTCCTCAACTGTCCATTTTGAATCGATAATCAAGTTGTGGCAGTGTTGATATGCTGAGTGGCGCTACTGTCGGCTGCTGTGACCACTGTTGCGTGCTGCAGCGCCGCGCGATCAACGGATATGGAAGTAGAGTTGCTTTAAATTGTCAGATCCAGTGTCCGACGTCACAATCCTAAAATTAACATGAAAGTGCACCTCCGTCAAGCTTCGCCTTATAAACCAGGCAAACAATGTTGTCAGAAAAGTACAACGCTTTCATCTAATTATCGGAGATAATATTTGTAAAAAAAAACTAGTCCGCACGGTGGCGTCACAGTATCACGTATATGGTGAGGAGCAGCAACATGCAGCCCCTAACCATAATGTCGAAAGGATACATCAGTCGAACATACCACAGATGCCTGCAGGGGCGTGTATATGTGTGTTTAAATAATATAATATAATATAGTGTGATGTGATGTGATTCGAAGCGGTGCGGTACGTTACGGTGCGGTGCGGTGCGGTGCGGTGCGGTGCGGTGCGGTGCGATGCGATGCGATACAATACAATACAATATCATATCATATCATAGACTGATCGTTACCTTGTATTTTGACAATGACTACTTAGTGCCCGTCTCCCTGATATTCATTCGTCTTAATGCTTAATTAAATCCTATTAATTCCAACCACTTCTACTATTTCAAATAATGAGTTTGTAGAAAACTAAAGCCTCACTCTACATTACGAAGGCAAGTAGCTTTGTCCATGTTTGACAGTCCGCGTTCTTGTTTTGTGAATATCTGTTCTCAAACCAAATTATTAAAATGAACTAGACGTTTAAGCTGTCTGTCGAAGATTTCTTGCATTAATTGTAGTGTTTGAACATTCAAACCATATTTCAATCACATCAACCTATAGCTTTACTCAGCGAAGAGTAGCCAATGTATCCTTTGTTAACTCTGAGCGGTGCTCATGCAATATCAATAGAATTTACCATAGGATAGACCCGCTCAGATTCGGTACACCTGTGAATCATAAAGAGATACACTTTCAGATATTGACGTGCAGGCGAAGTCCTCTTTGCCCGCCCCGGCAGTTCAGAATGCTTCGAAGCTTGTCAACGTCGATGGCCGTGGCAGCGACAGAGACACAACACTTGGCTGTTGTAATACATAGATTGTAATTGATAGCCGTTTTGTTTTAGGATATCGCGTTTAATGTTTCTCATACATCAGCTATCAAATTGATTTGCACATAAGACGCCTTTTCAATGCCTTCGGACACTTGGTTTCAAGTACATTTAAATGGTGACTTTACTTGCACTAAGAGAATATCCAAAATTACCACTGTAATTGCAAGCCGAGTGTAAATCATTCCTTAGCTAACTCTGAAATCTCAGCGTCGATGTAGTGAACATACACGTATCCCTTTGCGATTTCTGGCAATCATCCATGACCAGGCGTGCATCCGACTGTCATTGCGCAACAAATCAACATATTTTAACACACTAACTGTTTTATCCACGTATGCCACGAAAGTGTGCACGATAAAACATGCAATTCCTCTGTAAATGAAATCCAATCATTTAGCAGGCACAATTCCAAAAGTCGAAACTCGAGGAGATGACTTTCGATCGCTGTGGACAAACTGCTTGTCCTGGGAAAATTATTAGTTGGTTATATATTGATCATAGTATACACTGTTTAGCTAGAGGAAATCCATCTATTCAAGTGATATGCATGTGTCATCGAAAGGAACTGACTTCCGTCGAACTTTGTCGATGTGGTTATAATTACATTTTGACAATGTCATTAGTATAATAATTGATTAGTGCGTGGGTAGAATACTGAACTTGCAGATATCATTGTGATGTTAATATGTGTGAAACGTTTGCAATAAATGTAGAATAGAGAGAAGTAGGGAGACAACGGGACAACAGATCAGGACGATGTAACATAAGCACCGGAGACAGGTGGATATAACGAAGACGACGATGTTTTGCAATGATGTAGAGACAAGTTGGTTGTGACTCTTTTGTAACTAGTTCGTTTAATAAATACTTAAATAGTTAAGACGAACATGAACTCTGTCTGAATATTATCTGCAAATGACATACCCGTTGTGACGGGTATAAGGTTTATAACACGATGTGTTGCTATTTTCTGGTATATGTCATTGCCCGCTTCGTGGCCGTGGCTACATATCTACAATTCGTCCGGTACCTTAACCTCCCGCTCGTGACATCGCTGCCGCATCGCAGCGCAATTAAACAGGCCAGCGTGAGTGTTAGCGTCGTCCTAATCATCGATAAAGAGACACTCAATCAATGTAGGTTGCGTTGGTAGCTAGAAACAGGAGGTTAAGAGCCCATGGTATCGGGGATAGCATAACTGACTGGATAGAACAATGGCTGACTGACAGAAGACAACGAGTTGTAGTAGATGGAGAAGTTTCAAATTGGAAATCGGTTTTGAGTGGGGTACCTCAAGGATCAGTATTAGGACTTATTATTATTCTTAATTTATATCAATGACTTGGACGACAGTATAACAAGTAACGTACTGAAATTTGCGGATGACACAAAACTGTTTAGAAAGGTTAATACTGATGGTGATAAACAACATCTACAAAACGATCTAGACAGATTAGTGAAATGGTCTGAGAAATGGCAGATGTTGTTCAATTTTGGGAAATGTAAATGCCTTCATACAGGACAAAGGAACTTGAATGTAAACTATAAAATGGGAGATACTGTTCTGGGTACTACTGTAAAAGAAAAGGACTTATGTGTTACAATAAGCGCTGATATGAAAGTTTCAGAGCAGTGTGGTATTGCAGCTTCAAAGGGTAATCAAATTATTGGATTGAAACATAACATACAAGGGAAAAAAGTTAATTATACCTCTTTATAAAGCAATAGTTAGACCTAATTTAGAATACTGTATACAAGCATGGAGACCATATCGTAAGAAGGATATAGATACGCTTGAACGCATACAAAGGAGAGCAACTAAAATGATTCCAGAACTTGGAGACCTTACTTATGAAGAACGCCTGAAAGAATGTGGTTTAACAACTCTAGAGACAAGGAGGTTAAGAGGAGATCAGATTGAAGTTTTTAAGATATTGAATGGGTATGAAAATATTGATAGAAATATGTTTTTCTCACTCAAAAAGGATAGCAGAACTAGAGGACATGAGGTAAAATTAGTAAAGGATCAATGTAGATTGGACATCAGGAAGCACTCGTTCTCACAGAGGACAATAAATGAATGGGACAAATTGTCTACAGATTGTGTAACTGCTAGCAGCGTGAATATGTTTAAAAACAAGGTTGACATATATCTCAGGATGGCGGGCTATAAGTAGATTAACATTGTTGGACTCTCGATAAGCCAATGGCTGCCTTGTCCACTTGCCATCTGGGCCTTTGGCTTGGATGGCAAATCTTGTTAAATCTTGTTAAATGTTAGTTAAAATTCATTCCTTACCTGATTCCGTCTATTTAATACAAAACGCATATTTTTTAAATCATCGTCGGTACATATGGTCCTAAAATAGAGGATATCCAAAACGGTAAACATTTTGCGAGTCAATGGTGATCATGGGTGTGATTTCCATCCTCTCGCCGATCACATGAAAATAGTTTAAAATGAGACTAGTAAAAAATCCAATTGAGGAGGGTCATTTAAATGCTGCTACTACCAGAGAATGTTGGAAGTGGTTCGGGGCGTTCCTGTGTATCACCCGTCTAGTTGTTTGCTTCATTGAGCATTTTTGTCATTGTCCATGATTCGCATCGCTACACAAACTCTACCGTTGCAATAGATAATCGCTGCTTGATTTCGCGTGGTAGCGTAGACTTGCTGTGCACAACTATATACTTAGAGGCATCATGACAAAAGAAGGTCAATAACGAGTTGAGTCCTCGCTTCGGTACAGTTCTCGGTATGAACAACAAAATTGTTAAATCTAGTTCTCATCCTCGTGTCTCAGGCAATCAATGTACGTTGCGTTGGTAGTTTTCATCCTCGTGTCTCCGGCAATCAATGTACGTTGCGTTGGTTGTTTTCATCCTCGTGTCTCCGGCAATCAATGTACGTTGCGTTGGTTGTTTTCATCCTCGTGTCTCAGGCAATCAATGTACGTTGCGTTGGTAGTTTTCATCCTCGTGTCTCCGGCAATCAATGTACGTTGCGTTGGTTGTTTTCATCCTCGTGTCTCCGGCAATCAATGTACGTTGCGTTGGTTGTTTTCATCCTCGTGTCTCAGGCAATCAATGTACGTTGCGTTGGTAGTTTTCATCCTCGTGTCTCCGGCAATCAATGTACGTTGCGTTGGTTGTTTTCATCCTCGTGTCTCCGGCAATCAATGTACGTTGCGTTGGTTGTTTTCATCCTCGTGTCTCAGGCAATCAATGTACGTTGCGTTGGTAGTTCTCATCCTCGTGTCTCAGGCAATCAATGTACGTTGCGTTGGTTGTTTTCATCATCGTGTCTCAGGCAATCAATGTTCGTTGCGTTGTTTGTTTTCATCCTCGTGTCTCAGGCAATCAATGTACGTTGCGTTGGTAGTTCTCATCCTCGTGTCTCAGGCAATCAATGTACGTTACGTTGGTTGTTTCATCCTCGTGTCTGCAACGACGTCGCTGATTCTCTACATGGAAGTGTTGGACGTTCGCTTGAATCTGTGATCAAATGATGAAATATTCGAAAGTGAACATTTCTCCGTGGATCGTGGAGGAGCAGAATAATGAAACCAGTACATAATGACTGGAATATAAGGAATACATCACATCAGCAGGAAGTAGTGGCTAATTTCAGCATGCCACATGAAACATTTCGTACACTTACTTACACGTTTATCATATCTGACTATGTAAGTGTACGAATAACACGTTTATCATAAGCCTTGTACACCTTTTCCTTACTCCCGAGTTGCGGGTATGTGTGTCATGAGATGTTTCATGTGGCATGCTCAAATTAGCCACTACTTCCTGCTGATGTGATGTATTCCTTATATTCCAGTCATTATATACTGGTTTCATTATTCTGCCCCTGCGTGATCCACAGAGAAATGTTCACTTTCGAATATTTCACCATTTGTGACACATTCACGCGAACGTCCAACACATTCGTGTAGAGAATCAGCAACGTCGTCGCAGACACGAGTATGAGAACTACAAACGCAAGGTACATTGATTGCCTGAGACACGAGAAAGTTAGCATACATTAGTTCTGACGACTTCTCTTGCTTTTAATTAATAATTTAATTGATATAACACATTTTCTAAGATGAAACGACATTTTTGTTATCTGTTAGAGCAAACGTTCAGGGTTCATACAAATCGTAACTGATCAAAGATTTCAGGAGTTCAATTGTTCATCTTTGTGTGATACATAGCTGCGGGATGTGTTGATGTTGTGCATGGAATTATCTTTATTAATGTTAAATATGTACTTATGTTGTTTTTATTTCTCTGAGAGTGACGTGTTAATTTAGCAAGTTAGCGTCGTTGTAACACGAGTATATTTTAATGCCTGGTCATCAATTATTTTAAGCCCGTCACGCGAATGTCACGTGAATCCATTGACATGGTTACAAATAAAGACAAATATAATATGCTCGACTTTCGCAAAGTGTACGTGTTAACCTTTTCCATGCATACGATTCTTCGTGACCATTATGCTGCAGCTGCTTCGTAAACAACGGGGTAGTGCTTTATGCACGTTTTATGTGATCACTTGTGTTTGTGAACGATATGGTGCTACGTCGAGTTATAGCATAACTATATGATATAGTTATCGTCTATATCACTGTGTGTAACACAGACCGAGACAGCTCTACCTAGTGGATGTGTCCAACAATAACAACAACATCATTGCGCATATCGCTAACTCCATAGGTGTGAAACAAAAGGAGGGGCCGGCAAGCGACCTAAGACATTGGCGTTTGGTCGGGAGTCGGGGTTTCATCGAGGCAGAACGAATGTGGGGGGAGGCGGATGGACGGACGCGAGGAGACAGCGGTGTCACCGACGGGAGCTCGCTTGATCGATGACTAGGGTGACGTTAGCTCCATGTCACATGTTTCGTGTGCCTAAGCAGTTCCATTACCCACGCATCCCCATTGTATTTGGTTAATACCGGGGACGTGCAACACTTTCTTAGTTTGTGTGGAAAAAAAACTCCTATGTAGGTTAAAAATGGGCAATTCGTCCAAATTATTTGGAGGTCGTATTTCAACGTAATTGCCACTGTGCACACCACATTAAATGTAAAATGCCTCCAGCACAGGGTGCACAGTCAGAGAAAAATACTATGGATAACTACGTCAATGCACAGCCCAATCAGCCCAATTAAGCGCACAAATTGAGGTTCAACCACAAAGTAATCCATGTATGCTGAACTGGCTGGCACCGTAGGTCGGGTCAGTCCTAACTACAACCAACCCCCTACCAACAGAGGGATAAGTCGCCTCACGACTCCCCCTCTGCAAACAGAAGGTAAGTTGCCTTGCTACCTTTCCTCCGCCGACAGAGGGATACGTCGCCTCACGACCATTCCACAGTCAACGGTTTTGGTCGGCCTACTAAGCTCTGTCGAATTTTAAGTTGCTGCCTCTGAGGGAGCGAATGAAAGTCAAGAATGAATGTCAAGTTACGATCGTCACCGACAGGTTGTTGCACTCATCAATCCCGGGTCACGTTCAACACTGCTACGTCATATTCATCACTACTGGGTCACATTGTCGCGATTATCACTACATGTCACGTTCATTACTGGCAAGTCTAATTTTTGCGATCATCACGGCACGTCCCGTAGTTGTGCTCACGACTGCATGTCCCGTAGTTGTGCTCATCACTGCACGTCCCGTAGTTGTGCTCATCACTGCACGTCCCGTAGTTGTGCTCATCACTGCACGTCCCGTAGTTGTGTTCACGACTGCATGTCCCGTAGTTGTGCTCATCACTGCACGTCCCGTAGTTGTGCTCATCACTCACTGCACGTCCGGTAGTTGTGCTCATCACTGCACTTCCCGTAGTTGTGCTCATCACTGCACGTCCCGTAGTTGTGCTCATCACTGCACGTCCCGTTATTGTGTTCATCACTGCACGTCCCGTAATTGTGCTCATCACTACACGTCCCGTAGTTGTGCTCATCACTGCACGTCCCGTAGTTGTGTTCATCACTGCATGTCCCGTAGTTGTGCTCATCAATGCATGTCCCGTAGTTGTGTTCATCACTGCAAGTCCCATTGTTGTGCTCACCACTACACGTGCAATAGTCGTGTTCATCACTGCACGTCCCGTAGTTGTGTTCATCACTGCACGTCCAGTAGTTGTGCTCATCACTGCACGTCCCGTAGTTGTGCTCATCACTGCACGTCCCGTTGTTGTGTTCATCACTGCACGTCCCGTAATTGTGCTCATCACTACACGTCCCGTAGTTGTGCTCATCACAGCACGTCCCGTATTTGTGCTCACCGCTGCACGTCCCGTAGTTGTGCTCATCACTGCACGTCATGTAGTTTTGCTCACCACTGCACGTCCCGTAGTTATGCTCATCAATGCAGGTCCCGTAATTGTGCTCATCACTGCACGTCCCGTAGTTGTGCTCATCACTCCACGTCCCGTAATTGTGCTCATCACAGCACGTCCCGTATTTGTGCTCACCACTGCACGTCCCGTAGTTGTGCTCATCACTGCATGTCCCGTAGTTGTGTTCATCACTGCATGTCCCGTAGTTGTGCTCATCACTGCATGCCCCGTAGTTGTGCTCATCACTGCACGTCCCGCAGTTGTGTTCATCACTGCATGTCCCGTAGTTGTGCTCATCACTGCACGTCCCGTAGTTGTGCTCACCACTGCACGTCCCGTAGTTGTGTTCATCACTGCAAGTCCCGTAGTTGTGCTCATCACTGCACGTCCCGTAGTTGTGCTCATCACTGCACGTCCCGTAGTTGTGCTCATCACTGCACGCCCCGTAGTTGTGCTCATCACTGCACGTCCCGTAGTTGTGCTCATCACTGCACGTCCCGTAGTTGTGCTCATCACTGCACGTCATGTAATTTTGCTCACCACTGCACGTCATGTAGTTTTGCTCACCACTGCACGTCCCGTAGTTATGCTCATCAATGCACGTCCCGTAGTTGTGCTCACCACTACACATCCCGTAGTTGTGTTCATCACTGCAAGTCCCGTAGTTGTGCTCATCACTGCACGTCCCGTAGTTGTGCTCATCACTGCACGTCCCGTAGTTGTATTCATCACTGCACGTCCCGTAATTGTGCTCATCACTGCACGTCCCGTAGTTGTGCTCATCACAGCACGTCCCGTATTTGTGCTCACCACTGCACGTCCCGTAGTTGTGTTCATCACTGCACGTCCCGTAGTTGTCCTCATCACTGCACGTCGCGTAGTTGTGCTCATCACTGCACGTCCCGTAGTTGTGCTCATCACAGCACGTCCCGTATTTGTGCTCACCACACGTAACGTAGTTGTGTTCACAGCACGTCCCGTATTTGTGCTCACCACTGCACGTAACGTAGTTGTGTTCATCACTGCACGTCCCGTAGTTGTCCTCATTACTGCACGTCGCGTAGTTGTGCTCATCAATGCACGTCCCGTAGTTGTACTCATCACTGTACGTCCCGTAGTTGTGTTCATCACTGCACGTCCCGTAGTTGTGCTCGTCACATCACAAGATAATGCCTGTTCATTTCCAAATAAAACAACACCAACTGGGTAGGTAGACAATGGAAAATTATTGATTATTATGCACACCTCAGTGCTACCCCCAATATTTTGAAGATTGTCAGAAAGTGAAACACTAGTCATTGGGGCAGTCCAACGAGACGACAGCGGACGTAAAGATGTGACACGTATGAAGTAAAGCGTGATGGCAGCGGACGAGACGGCGTGACAGGTATAAAGTCAGGCGTGTTTCTAGCATACGTGACGACGTGACATCTATGCAGTCAGGCGTGAGGACAGCGGACCTGACGGTGTTACCCGTATGCAATCAGGCGTGATGATGGCGGTCAAGAAGACACCCACTCGCGATACAACGGTAGTGTGTATATGGCGATGAATACCGGTGGCGCTTGCAAGGCTTGACGCTCGTTCAAGTGAAGTTAGGCTGACCTTAAGTCTCGACGGAGAAGAATGTTGTCTTGTATACCTAAGTCGAAGACATTCGTAGATGTAATGAAGAATGGTGAACTCTTGTAGTAGCACTCACAACCCATGTACACAAGGATGGATCGAATTACTTGATGGTGAAATTACAACCGGAGACGAGAAGACTTCGCAACATTGTACCACCGCACACATTAATCGGCTGCTTCTAAATTCGTGCACACATGCTGCCACTGTTTCAGCCCTAACCGTAATGTTGAAAGGATATACCAGTCGAACGTACCACATAAGCATGCAGGGGCGTATATGTGTGCTTGAATAATACAATGTAATATAATTTAACAAGATTTGCCATCCAAGCCAAAGGCCCAGGTGGCAAGTGGACAAGGAAGCCATTGGCTTATCGAGAGTCCAACAATGTTCATCTACTTATAACCCGCCCTCCTGAGATATGTGTCAACCTTGTTTTTAAACATATTCACGCTGCTAGCAGTTACACAATCTGTAGACAATTTCTTCCATTCATTTATTGTCCTCTGCGAGAACGAGTGCTTCCTGATGTCCAATTTACATTGATCCTTTACTAATTTTACCTCATGTCCTCTAGTTCTGCTATCCTTCTTGAGTGAGAAAAACATATTTCTATCAATATTTTCGTACCCATTCAATTCAAAATGTAATGTGATGTGATGTGATGTGATGTGATGTGATGCGATGCTGTGCAGTACAATCCAATATAATATAATATCATTGTTCGTTACCTCGTATTGTGATAATGAATATTAGTACTCTTCTCCGTGATATTCTTTCGTTTCAATGCTTAATTAATTCCTATTTATTCCAACCACTTTTACTAGTTCAAATAATGTGCTTGTAGAAAATTAAAATGTACAAGTGTCTCACTCTACATTACGAAAGCAAGTAACTTTGTCCATGTTTGAAACGCGCGTTCTTGTTTTGCGAATATCTATTCTCCAACCAAATCGCTAAACTATCTAAATGAACTGGATGTTTAATCTTTCTGTGGACGATTTTTGTGGGTAGTTACTGTGTTTGAACATTGAACATTGAACATTCAAACTATATTTCAAACACATCAATCTATTGGTAAAATTACAGCCGTCACATGTCGTTTTCAATACCGTGGTAGTATTCTCCTGGCGAAATACAAAGATCTTTGTTCCAAAATGTGTTGACGTCCGGGATGACATTAACCTTGTTTAGGTGTTCGTTCATAAATCGGCATATGTCACACTGGAGATCGTTACCGGGCAGATTTGAATGGCAAGTATAGCTTAGATTCCAAGCAAAATACTCATTGTAGAGGGTATCATTTTTGTTTATCTTGTGAAGGTATTTCGCCAGAGCCTTCGGTGAAGCGAAATCTTTGATATCAATATAGGAGTGCGCTGGCAAGGAAAACTTGTGGCCGGCACCAATAAGAACGATCAGCAAAATTCCGTTACAAAAGCGACTCCAAACTTTCTCCGTGATATATTCCGGACAAAGAGGGTTTTCAAACGACAAGTAGAATTTATGGTCTCTGAACAAAGCGTTTGTGCAATAATTTTTCGCACATATATTCTCAGCATTTTCCAATTTTATCAACTTTGATATGTCTTTCAATTCATTCGCATAGTTTCCCTTCTGCTTGGAGTCTCACTGTTGCTAACAGCCCATAACACCAAGCGAATTTTAACCTCGACGTGGTTAAATGAAGAATAGTCGAATGGCAGCTTTCGAATTGTCCACGGAAAGGAATCAGCTCTTTTTCCGTAGACCTTTCGTATTGCGTCTGTGATGCTGCTCGGGACTTTCTTGTTTGTGACAATGTGACTATATATATATATATATATATATATATATATATATATATATATATATATATATATACAGGCCTGTGTGATGTGTCTAGTGTCGTAGTGTAGTGAGTGAGTAGTTTGTAGTGTATGCGCTTCACGTTCCCGCTATCAGCTGCGGCTGCCAGCTAGCCCCTCATAGGGGTGAAAAGGGTCATAAGTGCGCAAACCTCCCCTGTTGGTAGATAGCCTCTCAATAGACAAGACTCTTGCATGACCTCATCGTGGTACACCACGTTAACTGGGCACCTTACGGCCCCAGGCTAACATGCTTGGGATATAGGAAAAGGACAACTCTGATTCTAAAACCTGGATAGACCCAACTCATTAGCCTTGGCAGACAGTGGGTCTAGGAGAAGGAACACTCCCACTTAAACCATGCGCAGATCAAGTCAACTATTCACGGAAGACAGTGGTCTAGAGGAAGGAAAATCTGGAAGACAAACTCACCACATGGGGCAGCATGGGCAGCGCCATGTGGGTCGACTAAATGACCCGAATTATATGCCACGTCACTTAGTAATTACGAGATTGGCTACCGCGGGCGGGGGAACCGACGGGCTGGGACTCAGGCACCAAAGATAAATCAGCGAAGACCTATGGGGTCGAACAGCCGGCATCGGCTTTCATGCGAAGTCCGGTTTGCCACACTCAATGTGGGTACAATGACTGGAAAAATAGTGGAGGTGTTTGAGCTAATGAAGAGGAGGCAGCTCTTGGTGTTGGGGTTCCAAGAAACGAAGTGGAAAGGGGATAGAGCAGTGGACCTGAGTGAAGGACTTAAGATGTAATGTAATGGGAGTGAACATTAGGAATACAGTTACGAAGTCATCAGGATGGAGAGATTGGGAGGCAGGATCGTTGCAGAGTGGGTATTGGTCGGAGGACAGATGACGTGTATACTGACAGTATATGCACCACAGACATGGAGAATGCAAGAAGACAAGGATGCATTCCGAAGGAACTTGGAAAAATTTATCGGGCATGTGGAGCCGGAGACAGTGTTGCAGGTGACATGAATGTTGGTTGTGGCAGGTGACATGAATGTTGGTTGTGGCAGGTTACATGAATGTTAGTTGTGGCAGGTGACATGAATGTTGATTGTGGCAGGTGACATGAATGTTGGTTGTGGCAGGTGACATGAATGTTGGTTGTGGCAGGTGACATGAATGTTGGTTGTGGCAGGTGACATGAATGTTGGTTGTGGCAGGTTACATGAATGTTGGTTGTGGCAGGTGACATGAATGTTGGTTGTGGCAGGTTATATGAATGTTGGTTGTGGCAGGTTACATGAATGTTGGTTGTGGCAGGTGACATGAATGCACACGTTGGAAAGAGACAGAACAGTGAGGAGCCCACAGAAAAGTATGGATGCGGCACACGAAACAGAGAGGGACAAGACTTGGTGGAGATGCTCGCCAGAAACCAGTTGGTGGTGGAAAACTCCTTCTTCCAGAAGAGGGAGTCACACGAGATAACCTACAGAAGTGGGAACCACAGAACAGAGATAGGTGCAGATTGTCAGAACATGTCAGCGGACAAGGTTGGAGACTGCAAGGTTTTGGCAGGAGATCACATAACGAGTCAACATAAACCATTGATTAATGAAATGTGGATAGAAAGAAGCAAAGAGAGAAGGAGGTGATCATGTTGTGGAAATGCGAAGGAGAGGCGATGGAAAAATACAAAAGCGAAGTACGATACGACGTTCAGGCAACTTAACGAACAAGGTCGGATGTGGAAGCAGAATGGATATAATTTAAGGAAGCCTTTATTGGAACAGCTGAGGAGATATGTGGCCGAACTTTAGGAAAGCCAATACCAACCCGAAGGAAGAAGGAACATTGGTGGTGGAACCAGGAAGTTGAACAAGCAATACAAGAAACGAAGGAGGGTGGAGCATAAGTACCGGGAGAAGAGCAGAAGTACCGGGAGAAGAGCAGAAGTACCGAGAGAAGAGCAGAAGTACCGGGAGAAGAGCAGAAGTACCGGGAGAAGAGTATAAGTACCGGGAGAAGAGTAGAAGTACCGAGAGAAGAGCAGAAGTACCGAGAGAAGAGCAGAAGTACCGGGAGAAGAGCAGAAGTACCGGGAGAAGAGCAGAAGTACCGGGAGAAGAGCAGAAGTACCGGGAGAAGAGCAGAAGTACCAGGAGAAAAACAGAAGTACCGGGAGAAGAGTAGAAGTACCGGGAGAAGAACAGAAGTACCGGGAGAAGAGCAGAAGTACCTGGAGAAGAACAGAAGTACCGGAAGAAGAGCAGAAGTTTGCAGCAAATAAGGCTGTTGCTAGAGCAAGAGATGATAAACAACAGGAATGGTGCAAGGGGTTTGAAGAAGATGGGGGAAATTGTTCTTCAAGCTGGCCAGAGATAGGGACAGAAATAGCGTACTACTCAAACACGAGCAACGAAGAGAAGCGATGGAACATTGGTCACTGGAACAAAACAAGTGTTAGGTGTATGAGACGAATGCTTCAAGAAAGCCTGGAGGGAGAATGTGAGATGGAGTTAGTACCTTCTGTAAGGAGAGATCTAGAGGTGAGACGAGTACTTCAAGAAAGCCCGGAGGGAGAATGTGAGATGGAGTTACTACCTTCTGTAAGGAGAGATCTAGAGGTGAGACGAGTACTTCAAGAAAGCCCTGAGGGAGAATGTGAGATGGAGTTACTACCTTCTGTAAGGAAAGATCTAGAGGTGAGACGAGTACTTCAAGAAAGCCCTGAGGGAGATTGTGAGATGGAGTTACTACCTTCTGTAAGGAGAGATCTAGAGGTGAGACGAGTACTTCAAGAAAGCCCTGAGGGAGAATGTGAGATGGAGTTACTACATTCTGTAAGGAGAGATCTAGAGGACAATAACAGACCGAGAAAGCTGTAAAGAATATGAAAACAGGGAAGGCTGTAGGAGTGGACGAAATGTCAGAGTAAGTGGAGAAAGAAAACGAACTAGTGGGAATCAAATGGTTGAAGAGGCTCTTTAAAGTGTGCTTCACAGCAAGGAGATGCAAGCAGAGTGGCGAAGAGGAGTGATTTTGCCGATATGGAAGATGAAAGGGGACACCCATGACCCAGGGAGATACAGAGGCATCACATTACTGAGCCAAGCCCTGAAATTGATGGAAAGGATACTAGATGTGAGGATGAGGCATATAGTGGAGAATAAAATCGGAGAGAATCAGCTGGGATTTAGGAAAGGGGGAGGAACAAATGATGGATTGTTTGCCATCAGACAAATTATTGAGAAGAGGAGAGAATTTAGAAAAGATGTAGCATTCGGTTTTGTCGATCTGGAAAAGGCATTTGACACCGTGCCGAGAGAACTTACATTTGCAGTCATGAGACGGATGGAGGTTGGAGAGGCAAAGGTCAGAATGGTTGAGGAAATGTATAAAGAGACAACATCGGTGGTGAGAATCGAAGGAGAAACATCAGAACAATGTACAAAGTAACCAAGAAGATAGAAGTAAGATGAAGGAATTGAGAGAAGAGATTAACATAAAAAACACCTAAAGATGAAAGCAGCCGGAAGCAGAATGAGATGGGCAGGACATGTGCAAATAACGGGTGAAGACAGACTGTCAAAAAGAGCATGGGAAGCAGAAGAGGGCGGCAGAAGGAGAAGAGGAAGACCAAAGCTGCGAAGGAAAGACTGTATCAACCGAGATCTTGAAAGGTACGCACGGCCAAGAGTGGAAGATCATCGCAGAAGACAGAGTGAGTAGGAGAGAGTTAACAGCGAAAGTGGAAGAAGCTACCAAGTAACTTGGACTCCACCCAGGGATCAAGGGGAAGAGGAAAAACAATCAATAAATATATATATATATATATATATATATATATATATATATATATATATATATATATATATATGTGTGTGTGTGTGTGTGTGTGTGTGTACACCATTGCGCGACAGTGTCACAACGTTAGTAGAGGAATGACGCGTTTATTATAGGGTTTATTACCCTTTTCGTTTTTCCTTTCTCTCAAATTGCGGGTATGTTTTACATGAGACGTTACGGGGGGGCATGTTCAAATTAGCCACTTCCCCCTAATGAGTTTAGATTTTCTTTATATTCTTGCCAAGGAGCACTTTAGTGGTTCGATTATTCTGCTCTACCGAGATCCAAGGAAAAATGCCCTCTTTCGTATTTTTTCACCATTCTTAGCATATTCAAGCGAACTTCCAACACACCGGTATAGAGAATCAGTGACAGTGGTGCAGACGAGAGTTTCCACACAAAGCATATACATATCACCGATATTGAGATGTGAGGACTGTATGAAATGAGATTTTGCTGGATTCGGAGAACGAGAATTAGAGATAGAGACTCGACCAAGCCAAAATGAGAAACAAAAGACGAGGACCCGTATCGATTCTATCCTGACCTCGGACATCAGAGAGAGAGAGAGAGAGAGAGAGAGAGATAGAGAGAGAGGGGGGAGAGAGAGAGAGAGATAGAGAGGGAGAGAGAGAGAGAGAGGAGGGAGAGAGAGAGAGAGAGAGAGAGAGAGAGAGAGAAAGAGAGAGAGAGAGAGAGAGAGAGAGAGAGAGGAGGAAAACACACCCTCTTTGAAATAATTATCGCTTGATCATCCTTCATATGCATCCACAGACATTGTGTTCAAATGCAGTGCAATAACTTTATTATATTAGCTTTGACATACTTCTTGTTTGGTTGACATAAAATAAGCGCGAACCGGTGAATAACACTCCTAGCAAACAAATATCACATGTCCGACTATATCAATTACTATATTTGCGCAGTACATTACGCTTGAATCGTATGACAGAGTAGAACAAATAATAGCGTTTGGAGGCGTCCGATTATTTGTGCGTCTCCGCCTGGCGTAATGGGTGATGGCGTAATGGGTGATGACGTAATGGGTGATGGTTACAATGGTTAAATTTTGAAAGTCCGCATTCTTGTTTTGTGAATATACATTCTCCATCCTAATCATCATATCATGTAAATGTACTGGACACTGGACGTTTAATCTTTCTATCGACGACTTCTTTCTGTCGATTTCTTCTTGCGGCCCACTGTTCTATCAGAACATTCGACACATATTTCACACTCAAACTATAGCCGTCAAATATCATCTGCAATACCGCGGTAATATTCTTCTGGCGATAAACAAATGTCTCCATTCCAAAATTGGTTGGGATCGGGGATGATGTTAACTTTGTGTAGGTTTTCGTTCATGAATCGGCATACGTTACACAAGAAATCGTTTCCAGGCAGATTCAATTGGAAATTATAGTTTTGTTTCCAAGCAAAATACTCATTGTAGAGGTGATCATTTTTATCTAACTTATGAAGGTATGTCGCCAGTGCTTCGGGAGAAGCGAAATCTTTGACATCAATGTAGGAATGCGCCGGCAAGAAAGACTTGTAGTCGGCACCACCTAGAACGATCGGCAGGATTCCGATGTCCATGCGCTGCAAAACCTTTTCTGTGATATATTCCGGACAAAGGGAATTCTCAAACGACAAGTAAAATTTGTGACTTCGCAACAATTTAGTTAACGGCGGATTACTTCTATCGCCCTCATTGTCAGCGCACTTTCCAACTATATCAACTTTGATATGCCGTTTCAATTGATTGACATAAATTTCCCTTCTACTTGGAGTCTTACAGTTGCTAACAGCCCATAAGACCAAGTGAGTTTTACCCTCTGCGTGATTAAAGGAAGTATATTTGTATACTTTATTTTGCTTTACCCACGGCATTGAATCAGCTCTTTTTCCATAAACTCGTCGTATTGCGTCGGTGATGCTGCTCGGATCTTTTGCAACCTTCTCACGATTCGGAAGACACATTCCGTACGGCTTTATGATATCAGCATTCATCGTGTAGGCAATCGTCCAGTTGAACCAAGTATTGTAAGGGGTCATTACTTTTTAATTTCTGGTAGGTGACTCGCGAAGATATGCCATCCAATGTTGATGCGGCAGCCGGAATGACGGCATTGCGCGACGATTACTAACGAGTCTTGCGTGAAACAATATGACATCACTAATGTTATACAACGAGTGATTCCTGGAGTACTCATACGGGATTGGTGTATCGCATAGAGGTACGCCTTCTTGTTGACCCCGAAACCAAATTGGATTGTTGCCTGTCCATGTAAGTATACGAATAACTCGTTTTTCGTATGCCTTGTGCAAATTTTTATTTTTCCATTCTCCCAAGTTGCGAGTATGTGTGTCCCGAAATGCTTCATGTGACATGCTCAAATTAGCCATTTCTCCCTGTTTTTTGATGCATTCCTAAAATTCCAGCCATTACGTACTTTGGTGGTTCGATTATTCTGCCCTTCTGTGATCCACGTAAAAATTGTCCCCTTCGAATGTTTCACCATTTATGACAGATTCAAGCGAACTTCCAACACATCCTTGTAGAGAACCAGCGACGTCGTTGCGGACAAGACGACAAGAACCACTAACGCTGCGTACTTTGATTGCCTGAAACATGGGACATTTAGCATACGTTAATTTTAAAGACTTCTCTTGCAAATATTCGTCGAATGTGTCTTACCTCTTCAACTGTGATATTTGGCTGATGGTAAGTTTTGTAGTGCACTTTGTACATTATAAATTAATTACAGTTAGTTGCGTAACTATTAGTTTATCCATTGGATCGACCGTGAAATAAACTGAATTTTATATTTGAGATTAATTAATTATTGACTTTGCATGCGAGCAATTGTTCCATTTCAAAAACAGTGCAATAAGTTTATTGTATTACGTTAAACTTACTTCGTGTTTGGTTGACATGAAATCAGCGCGAAACTTGTGAATAACATTAAAGGGGAACTGAAGCAATTTTATGTTATGCCGTATATTTAAATATATATTATCTAACTATGCATTAATGGTGACAGATACCTGCTAATTTATGAGATAAACTGAAAAACTGATTTTGTTCGAGACAAAAATCGACAAAATGCATCACTGCGTATCGCCATCTTGTTGTCGAAACGAGTGGTTTGAGTCGCGTATATCTAATCAATGTAAATTTTCGATTTTTTGCGATCTATTTCGTAAATAGGCATTCTGGAGCGAAAATAAAAGATATGGGTCTCTGTTATATATACAAGTGTTTAAACACTTCAACAAAATAGCGTTTTTTTTTGTTCGATCCAAATAAAAAAGTTAAAGAAATTACAACAAAACACGCAAAAATCGTGGAAAACGCCATACTTCTCGAACACACGAGACGCTAACCAACGAGAATATGCGATAACGGAATACCGGAACTATTTTTTACTTGTTGACAAGATGGATGCATCGCTTGTGACAGTTTTACCAGATCTGCTGCTAACGATTACTCGGATTAGTGGTTTACTGAACTTCCGTAATAGTTGTCTATCTTTGGAGAAATGGAAACAACAGACGAAGAGTCTAGTTCGACAGGCCACACGGAAACAACGGTTGACAGTCGTAAAGTGTCACCGAGTGTGCGAGTCACGCTCCAGACTCCAGCGTCCAGGTCGGCTTCGCATTTGACTTAGTTGACGTTGGATTCAGGAAAAATTACAACAGCGCTTTGACTGTCAACGATTCCTGACTAGGTAATGTGATGTGGTGAACCTGTGGAAATTGCGTCCCGATGTCTGCTCACGTTTACGTTGAGTCATCATGCTGCGCCGAGGAAGCTACCATGCCTAGGGCTAGGCTATGGCTATGCAGCACCGTGTGCCCGACCGCGTTGGTGCTTGCATCACCGTACGAAGGCGAAGACGATGATTTTGTAGTGATATGCACAAACAGAGCGGTGCTAGATGTTGGTCTGCTGTCATTGCATGATTTGCGTGCCGACTCATTGATTCGCCCTATAGCTAGCAGGTCAGTAATTCAATTGTTATCGAATCATTGCCATTTTAATAATCATAATTTTTTTTGTCTGCATATTTCTTTTACCTAGCCCGAGCGCGAGGTCCGAACTACTATCGCAATGCAAGCAGGCTTTTCTCTTTATTTTGTATCTAATCTAATGAAGTGTACCTTACCTTATGATACCTTATGACGATTCTGATCGCAGGATCCAGTTGGTTCCTCCATGATCAGATCCTCAGAATCAAATATTTTTATATCATAATTTCCGGTTCCATTAGTTATTGTTAAAGGAGATTCATAGTCGTATATTATTGCCTGGGTAGACCAGAATTTGTCTAATTTGTTTTTAAATAAGTTAATTAATCTAGCTTGCACTACAGAATTTGGGAGACTATTCCATAGTTCAGCCACTCTAAGCGGGAATGCATTTTTTCTTAAATTTATTTTTGCTCTTTGGGTAAATATTTTAAGGGAGTGTCCTCTATTTCCTGATCTAAGTGTGACATCCTCCCATTTCAGGAGGTTTGGTGCAGATTCATTATCGTACAATTCGTGCATTATTTTATAGACTTCTATCATGTCTCCTCTTAGCCTTCGATATGCTAATGTGGGTAGCTTCAGTAATTTTAGTCTTTCTATATATGATAAATCCCTCATACCAGGAAGTTCTTTTGTGGCCCTTCTCTGGACGTTTTCTATTGCTATTTTATGTTTTATCTTATATGGATACCATACTGCTACGGCATATTCTAGGTGAGATCTAACCATTGTCTTATATGGTGGCAAAAAAGTGTGTGTGTCTAGGAATTGGAAGGTTCTTCGGATTATTTTTGTCATTTTGGTTGCTTTATTTACCACTTGGTTTATGTGATCATCAAATGACAATTTTGAATCGATAATTACACCTAAGTCAGTTTGCTTATCTGTGGTGGCTAGTGAATGTTTAACATTATTGCTTGTCATGAAATATTCATTTTCACCTATATTATTTTTTCCAATTTCCATGTGTTTACATTTGTCTGGGTGGAATTTTAATAGCCATTTGTCGCTCCATTGTTCTAGGATACTTAAATCTTGTTGTAGTATATCCTGATCATTTTTATTTGTTATGGCTCTAAATATCTTAATGTCATCAGCGAACAGGAATGTATTGGATTTAGTTAAATCTGGCAGGTCGTTTACGTATAGAACAAACAGTAAGGGTCCTAGGACAGATCCCTGCGGTATCCCTGATGTTACTTTGTGCCAGTTTGATTCTTTTCCATTTACTGCTACCTTTTGTCGTCTATTTGTGATGAATGCCTCAATCCAGTTAACTAAATCATTCCTAATGTTAAAACTTTTTAATTTACTTATTAGTCTCGTTGGAGTTGGATAACTGTTGATCTGCCAGAGATAAAACCATATTGTTTTTGACTGAACAGACCATTGACTTTCATGTAACTGATGATGTGATTTCTAATAATTTTTTCCATGCATTTACAAACTACGCTTGTTAGGCTTATTGGACGGTAGTTGCAAGCTAATTTCTTGTTTCCTTTTTTATATATTGCTGATATTTTGGCATCCTTCCATTCATCGGGAATACTTGATGTTTTTATAGATGTTTCAAATATTTTTTGTAATGGGAGACAGATATTTTCTGACAACTCAATTAGTAATCTGGCACCAATTTCATCAGGGCCAGGCGATTTGCTTATATTAAGTTCTTTTAATGTTAGTAATATTATGTTTTCAGTTACTTTTAGCTCATCCATTGCTAATTTAATGTTTACTTTGGGTGTAGTTGGGATAGGCCCTGTCTGTTCAGTAATGAATACACTGGAGAAGTAGTTGGCAAGTATATTTGCTTTTTCTTCGTCTTCAGTTGTTGTTTGGGATTTCGGATTTGTGTGGTCTATATTAAGTTCCCCAATTCCTTGTTTAACTGTAGTTTTTGATTTATAATAGTTCCAGTACCGTGACTGTATTTTAATATTGTGTTTGATTTTGTGTTGAATAACATTGATGACAATAATAATATGAGGTTTATTTAATTAATTATGTGAATATATATATATATATATATATATATATATATATATATATATATATATATATATATATATATATATATATATTCTTAAATGTTACCGTAAATAAAAAATCTTTATTGTAATAATGATTGTAATCATGACTACATTAGTAATTGTGATTGCAATAATTGCTGTAATCATGATTACATTAATATTCGTACTTGTAATCACCCCTCTCTGTAGCACACCACAACACCTTGTTGTTTGGTGCAATGTAGTCATTTAAATAACAATAATTAACTACTGACAGTATATAATGTTCACAGTTTTGCAACTAGTATGGTAATTATGGAATTAGTGTTATCAACTAACCCTGACAAATTATATTTCAGGCTCAGGAAAGGCAAGACAAGTAATCCCATCCTGCGATGTGGGAAGGATCTGTGATGTCTATTCTCTACCGAATTGAATTGATGGAAAGTTTAGCTATGGAGATTGACCTGACACAGGTGAGTGTACTGATAGTCTGATATAGACAAATTGTGAGGCACCCACAGTATGCAGCAGGTCGAAAAACAACCTGGAAAACTACAAAAATTCCCACTAAAATATTAATAACTGAATGATGTGAATGCCTTCTTATCCATATCCCACTTCTGTCAACAAAAATGTTACCTGCAGCATCTTGCTTGTCACTACACACAGTTTCATTTATATTGAGACCAACATAAAATATATCAACAGTTTATTCACATAGAAAAACAATTACCAAAGAAATAAGGCTAACTAGAACGACTGAAACCAAGACTAAACATTGACTAAAAACAGTGACTTCTACCACTGGGAAATACAACCTGGAACATGGATATCACAGTTACACACATCATTATTATGCCACAACATATCAAATATACTGGTAGTTTAGCTTAGGAAATAATTAATCTTTATAAAGCCAAGGCATTTTAACTGTTTCACCATCGTCATCTGTACCAATGGCAATAGACTACTTGTTTTGATTGGACAGTAAATGTACACCAATCATGTGTAACAATATTACTTGTTCTGACTGACAGTAAACGTACACCAATCATGCATACCAATACACTACTTGTTCCTACCAACAGTAAATGTACACCAATGATCTCATTCTGGAATCTGCACCATTTCACTACTTCTTCTGACAGTAAATGTACACCAATCATGTGTATCCAATATACTACTTGTTCTGACTGAATCTACTACTTGTTCCTACCGACAGCAAATGTAAACCAAGCGTCTCATTCTCTACCAAATACACTACTTGTACTTACAGTAAATGTACACCAATCATATGTATCAATACACTACTTGTTCTGACTGATAGTACTTGCACACCAACCATCTGTTCCAATACACTACTGGCACTAAATATACACCAATACACTACTTATTCTGACTGATAGTACATGTAAACCTAACATATTCAATTCACCTTTCACTCATCCAGGGGTAGAAATCAGCACACTTTCCTGACAGACACCCCAGTATCCGAAAGACCTTGGCTGATAGATCAGACATGAGTACAACCTGTGTCACAGTTTATGGCTGTTTGGTGTGTGGCAGGTGCAGAAAAGTGACATAAGTTTTTCTCACGAATGACAAACTTCTTCTCTTTCTCATAGGTGTCGGAGCTGCTTGAGTCACCCTCGGTTATGTCGCTGTTATCACATAGTGTGCATCATCTGCACCAATGTCTTTATTCTCACTGAATCTGATGGAAGCTTCACATAGGAGTAGTCATGATCAACGTTCATTGGTGCAATAATGTCATCTGTGACTACAGCAGCATTCGCGAAGTGTCGCACTTGAAATATCGTTACCGGATCGATTTGCATTTCAGCATCAGTTGTATGTGGTGCCACAGCAGTAGTAGCAGTGATGGCACTAAAGGTGACATCCGTAATGTAAAGATTGACGGCATCACCCGTAGCGTTGGATGCTTCAAAACTAGTACCTGTACTTATATGAACCAATGGTGAATCCTTCATCTGAAAAGATTACACATACAGTGACTTGAAAATGTTTACAAAATTCATCTTTTGCGTAATAAAAATGAATCACAATGTGAGAAACTTTCTCTTGTATATATTATTTTTAGAATATAAGAGTGCCAGTGTCATATAGCATGTATAAAGTAATCAACCACAGGGAAAAGCATTTACCCTATGGAGCCATGTTAATTCAACTAATGGGTCTTTCACTGATCTCTTAATGTTTTTAATGAATCTGTTTGGTCAGTTTGACGAATGCCACTGGTAACGTAACCAAACGCATGTAACCAAAATTGTAGCATCCTAGCTCCAAAGTGCATTATATTATCTAATCAACATTGCACTGTTTTCAATGGGCCAGGGAGGTCAAAATTCTATAACAAAATATGGACCCATAGGTTCACTTTCTATGGGGTTCCTTATTTTATATCTGACATTCGATTTAGATAACATAATGCAAGAATATTGTTATTGGACCAAATGCAGATCTATGTTTGTGACATCTTTATCTTATAAATGCTGCACGCACACACACATACCTGCCCACACGTATATATATATATATATATGTATATGTATATGTATATGTATATGTGTATGTGTATGTGTATGTGTATGTGTATGTGTATGTGTATGTGTATATGTATATGTATATGTATATATGTAAATATCTAATTATTAGGTATTATACTGAAAGCATCTGCTAGATAGTATGGTGCATGGACAAAAGCCCCTCCCGACAAAAGCCCCACAGACATAAGCTTGTTTCAATTCAATTATACTGTTCATGACTGTTGCTGTAGTACACAGAGACAAGATTGTCATGAATATACTTCAGGCATGTGGTCAATTCCATTCCGGAATTGGAACTGACCCTCAATTCCAGTTCCGGAATTGGAATTGACTTCAATTTTTTTTTTTTAATTGGAATTTTTTTTTTCCGAAATTTATTTTTTGGGAATTGATTTTGTTGGAATTATTGACTTGATACTCTTAATATTTACCCTTATATTTACTTACATTACTTTTAAAGTCATATTTGTCTGCTATTAGCATGTCACCCGGAATCTGGTAACAGCCAGGAAGTTGTCAACATTACAGCATAGACACTGCCTACTCTGGTATTGAAACATTGTGACCAAGAACAATATCATCAAGCATTTGCATCAAAAAGAAATACTATGTTACTGTAACAGACAGTAAAACCAAAATCAGACCATTCAGGCCTCATTTTCTTTCTCAGTGTACAAGGTTTATTTACAGAGATTGCCAATTAAGGGCACCTGCCTGCTCATTCCCTTTGTGTGAGAGAGGAAGCCTGCCCCACTTGAACGCAGCCCCTTGTTTATCCGAGCCTAATGTTCAGCCCACAAGTTTCCCATACTAAACATGTCACTGGTCATATGTACAATGCTGTTACATGTGGCTGTAGGGTTTGCCCTTTGTAGTAATTAAAAATGTCCCCATGGAGAATACATGTTGGAGATTAGGATGTTGAAGACTCAAACTTTCCGGTAAATTTTATGAAATATCAATGATACCACAACTGATAGCGATATAAATCTGACTCCTAGTATATTTGCTCCCCCCCCCGGACATCTGCCCCTTTTTTCTATGATAGTTGAGACAAGTGAAAATCAGTTTGCAGTTTCATCATTATTAATACAATAACATAACATTGAATGACAAGTCGAAGTCACTTTAGCCTAATGCAATGGCCTATCCCCTGGAGTGTGTATAAGATGATCTTGTCACCAGTTGTCTTCCAGGTATCATTGATAGTCAGATCAGTGGTGGAAGATGGGTTCTTGGGGTAATGCTTCCACCAACAGTGGTGGACAGTAACGAGTCAGAGATCAGCTGGTTTGGAATGCCCCTGGTATTAGCTGCCTTAGTTTACAGGTCCTCACCGACCTTGGCAGCTTCTATCTGTGCCGTGTCACCATCATGGTTGCAGGCAGTCTTGTTGATCACATGTTGGTTTAGAGATCAGATCAGTGACCACAGCACCCTTGCATGATCAGGATCGACGCTGGCTTTAATCTTGTTGGTCCCCCTTCTTGGTGTAGGAATGACACTCAAAACATAGCTTCTGACCTCCTCAGATGCTAGTAGTAATTTCCATGGTGAAGTTATAAGTGAATTCTGACAACTCTGGCTTGTGCATCCAGTTTTATAGGAAAATGGAGTCACTCCAACTCTCCATGGTAAATGCAATTCAAAAGAAACCTTGTTGAGATGGCTTCTTTCAAATATCCTCAATTGTCCTAACATGTCCAGGTCCTAATGCCACTGGCTTCTTCCACAATTGCAATAAAGATAATCCTTTGATTACAGGATCATCTCCAACTACATAAAGTAATTTACTTGGCTGATCTGGCACAAAGAATATTAATTGCAATTAGGGTAATATATATCTTGAATTCATGTTCAGAAATAAAAAAAATAAGTTAAAAAAACATTTCTTAAAAAAACTTACAAATAATCCAGAAGCTACGGAGAGGGGGCAAATGTCCAGATTTTGAATAAGGCAATGGGCTAATGTCTGGGGGGCAAGTGACAAAGAGGCAAATGTCCACTAGGGGGGCAAATGACCTGGACCCGATATAAACAGAGGAAACTGTTCAACACTCAGATTAATGACCCAACTGTCCAGGGCTGTC
>BSQZ01000003.1:7227500-7232500 GCA_033239005.1 Lamellibrachia satsuma
TTGTACTTGTGTGAACAATACATTCCATGTTATACATGGCTTGTTCATTAATGCAGCAGTCTGATGTCACGGAGGTTATAGCTGTGGCAACCAGCGAAAGTTCGTAAATCATGTAAGGGCCAACTGTATCGACGACTGCCCAGTACAACCAGCTAATCAGCTAATCAGCTCAGCAAGAAGGAAAGAGGGGTCATTGCTTGCCAATATGACACACAGCGGGCTATTGCCAATCGTTGACGTGGCAGCATGTTGGTCGTGGTCATGTCCAACTATAGTGGAGTCCATCCATGTAGTGAGATGGTCCAGAAAACTGAGAAGACGTATCCGGATTCATAACGCAATCAAATAGTACAACAACACATACGAGAAATGGATTGACTGGACCAAACCGTGGAGAATACCGCTACTGCGTCCATCTCCTACACTTCAGAAGGAAAGGCAGCCACGTATGCTTCATGAGACAGGCACCGTGTAGAGTTACCGCGCAGCTCGACGGACGTCCACAAGGATTGGACCAGCGTGTTCCAGACGAAGTCCGCTAGACAGCATGGATCACCTCATCATGGAATAGTCTTGACAGATTCGTTGCGCGGGCCCAGGATGTGGTGGAAAGCCAACTTCAGAGGTAACAAGTGTACGTTGGTCTGCATCCAACTTCTTTCATCCCATTTCACCAGTTTTGAGCTGACTAGGGAAGACACGATGGTGATATATGTGTGTTCAGCTTCATACAAATGGTATAACCATACATTTATTCATGTGCCCTGTCGTGTCTAGCGTCCTATAACTAGGACATCGTAATATCCCAAGAATAAATATGTATATACTTTCTGTTATACTCAAAATACATTTTCAGGGGATGTATTTGAAGAAAACAATGCGATGCTACACTTTGTTTTCAATGGTTTCTATATCTGGGCATTATTGGGTGAAAAGTTTTGTCTAACAGATAACAATAATGCCGTTTTCATCTCAGTAAATGTCTGATCAATGATATTATTTTAGCCGTGAACAATTTTAGCCGTGAACAATTAGTCCTAAGTTGTCTAAGTTAATACTTGCATTTAAGCAGCCAGCCACCAGAATTTAACTACTCGACACGTACATAAAACTTCTACCAATCCTTTGATAAACGCGTTCATAGCCATCAAATATGTGCAATGCCGCTATAGTATTCCGCTGGCGAAATACAACTGTCTTTATTCCAAACTTTGTTGACATCCGGGATCACATTAACCTTGTTTCGGTTTTCGTTCATGAATTGGCAAATATCACATAAGAGATCTTTCTCAATCAGAGGTGCGCAAGTATAATTTTGCTTCCAAGCAAAATACTCATTGTAGAGGGTATCATTTTTGTCTAATTTATCAAGGTATTTCGCCAGGGCCTTCGGTGAAGCGAAATCTTTGACATCAATGTAAGAATGATCCGGCAAGGAAGACTTGTAGTCTGCACCACCGAGAACAATCGGCACGATTCCATAATCCAAGCGCATCCAAACTTTCTCTGTGATATATTCCGGACAAAGAGAATTTTCAAACGACAAGTAGAATTTGTATTCTCGGAACAAATTATTTAAGCAGGAGTTATTTGCACCGCACACGTTTTTTCCGCACCCTCCAATTGTTTGAACTTTGATATGTTGTTTCAATTCTTTCACATAGCGTTCCCTTCTGCTTGGAGTCCAACAGTTGCTAACAACCCATAAGACCAAGTGAGTTTTACCCTCGGCGTGGTTAAATGAAGCATAGTTATATGGCATTTTTCGCTTTGCCCATGGCATTGAATCGGCTCTTTTTCCGTAGACCTTTCGTATTGCGTCTGTGATGCTGCTCGGGTCTTTCCAAACCTTCTCTCGATTAGGAAGACACATTCCGTACGGCCTGGCGATATGAGCATTCAGCGAGTAGGCAATCGTCCAGTTGAACCAAGCATCGTAAGGTTTCACAGAGTGCGGATGCCTAGTAGGCGACTCGTACAAATACGTCATCCAATGTTGATGCGGCAGCCGATATGACGGCATTGGGCGATTTGTACGAATGAGTCTTAAGTGAAGCAAGATGACATCGCTAATGTTATACAATGACTGGTTGTTTGAATACTCGCAAGGGATAGGTGTGTCGCACTGAGCTACACCGTCTGTTTTACCCTCAAACCAAAGAGGGCGTTTCCATACCATATGTGTCCATGTAAGTATACGAATGACGCGTTGATCGTATGCTTGGTACCCTTTTTGGTTTTTCCTTTCTCCCAGATTGCGGGTG
This sequence comes from Lamellibrachia satsuma, assembly GCA_033239005.1. Lineage (NCBI taxonomy): Eukaryota > Metazoa > Annelida > Polychaeta > Sabellida > Siboglinidae > Lamellibrachia > Lamellibrachia satsuma. The sequence continues at coordinate 7,229,765 of BSQZ01000003.1, forward strand.
TGTGTGTCATTAGATGTTTCGTTTGGCACGCTCATATCAGCTTCTGCTCCCTGTTGAATTGAGGTTTTCGTTATGGTACTGCCATGGAACACTTCGGTGGTTCGAGCGTCCTGCTCTACAGTGATCCAATGAGAAAGGTTCCCCTCCCTGAATGTCAACGCCTGTGACAAATTGGTGCGACATTCCAATATATCCGTGTAGAAAATCAGAGACAGCGTTGAAGACAAGAGGACGATAATTACAAACGCCGCGTTCTTTGACTGCCTGAAACGTGAGAAAGTGAGCATATATTAGTTTCGACGGCTTCTCTTGCAAACAGCGTTAGAATGTGTTTTACTTCTTCAACTGTAGTATTCGTCTGATGGTCCCATTTCTGTAATTATTATTTATTGCTACTTAATGTTCAGTAGGTTTGTTCCCACACCGGTTTTTATCATTGTGTATATAACACACATCAATAATAGTCATAATATGCATGATATATATGTATATATATATATATATATATATATATATATATATATATATATGTATTTTATATTGTTGTTGTCAGTGCTGTCGGCTCTCCTACAGTACAACTCCAGACAAACTTGGTCCGAGAACACCCAGCTCGTTCACAAAAACTGAAAAGGAGAATTACATGCGAGTGCAAAATTATATTATACTTAATTAATAAGATTTAATGCAACGGTAGTAAAATTGTAACCGAATACTTGGAATATTAGGGCCGTTAACTAATGTAGACATTTACGTATTGCGGAGGGTTTTGTTTTATTTAAAAATGTCCGTCGCTTGCGAAATGTGACCAACGTTGCGTCCTGCAACACCGCGCCCTAAACTGTTATTGGTTTAAATTATCAGACCCAGAATCTGGTTTCACAACCCCCGATTACTTGTGCTTCTCCGCCAGTCTTCGAGAACGATTAAAGTGTGATAGAATGTTATATGTATTTCACACGCCTAATGATTTAGCAAATTCAAAGGTGGGACCATGTTTTTTATCGACGCAGTCGATTGTAATTCGGCTTTAAAAAATAATTGAACGTCCACCATTTTGTACGCGATGACGTAAACAACCGTCACATCGTCATCGCACTCGTCATTTTGTAGGTAAATAGCTAGTTCCGTCTGAATCGGACACGATCGTTTTGCCCGTCGTTGGATGCTTTCGAGCTGTTCTGTGGGCTGTCCTGTCGGCCTCGTGTGTCATAATGGAGGCTACCCGGAACAACCCGTGGCGCCTCTGGTGCGTAATATAACATTAACAAAAGGTGAAATCGCTTGACATTTTCGACGAAAGCACAACAAGTAAATCGCGCGAATTTTTGCCGTATGATTACACCGTATCTACGTCAACGCATGATCAACTGGTTGTTGCGTTCCGATGGTAGCGTTGTGATTTATGTTTAGTATAATTAAGCGATATTGCTGGAACGCTGTATACTTTGATGAAATTAATTCTTTCCATCTCTCTAATTTGAATTACAAGTTGTACTTCTGTGGACAATCGATCCCGCGATGTAGTGCGATTATATACGGACGTCGTCTAAGGATCAAAAACATTGCCATAAAGACTATTCACAAACTCCCCACATAATAAATGTAATGTATGTCACTCACGAATTCATCACTGCCACAACGTACATTCGATGTACAGATTCTCCACATTGTTATTTAGCTTGGACAACTCCTAATGTTTGTCAACACATTTCTCATTTTCAGTTTTATGTAACTGTTGTTAGTGTTGTTACTGCACCGAGTTATACAATAGTGTGACCAAAAGAAATGCAGCAGTATTGGATTGTCCTATCAACACCGAAGAGGATAACTTCCCAATTCTTCGTGAAAACGTGGAGGCTGCAGTTAAATCCTTAAAGAAACGGAAATCAGCTGGAGTTGACAACATGCCAGCTGAATTAATACAAGCAGACTGGAGATTCGCCTACTCCATGGACCCAATCAATGTTCATCACACTTCCATAAAAAGGCAACCTACAATTGTATCAATACTACCGGACAATCAGCCTCATCAATCACCCAAGTAAAGTCATGTTGAAGGACATCCTTAACAGACCCAAGCCACAAGCAAAGAGCATCATCGCTGAAGAACAGGCCAGCTTTTGAGCAGAACACAGTACTACAGAGCAAATTTCCAACCTTAAAATCCTCTGGAAGAGTACTTGCAACACCAAGAAGATCTCTATCATATCTTTATTGACTTCAAAAAGGCATTTGACAGGGTATGGAATGCAGCCTTATGGGCAACCATGAAGAAATACAACTTGTTCGAGCCATAGAACCGCTGTATGAAAAGGCCACCAGCGCAGTCCTTATGAATGGAACCCTGGGGAAAGGGTTTCGCACCACCATTGGAATCCGCCAGAGCTGCCCTCTATCACCCACTCTATTTAACATATCTTTACAGAGGATCATGGCTGACGCCATTGAAGATCACGTAGGTAACCTTGTGAGCCGTCTCGACAATAAATCTGCGTCCTGCGGAATGGAAATTAGTTTTTAGAAAACCACGCTAATGACCAACATCACCAATGGCATCAACAAGAAGATCACAGTGAATGGACAAAGATTAGAAACAGTGTCCAAGTTCAAGTAGCTGGGTTCAGTTCTCACGAACGAATGAGGGATCCAAACCTAATATCATTTCAAAGATTGCCTAAACAACAGCAGCGATGACAAGACTGAAACCAATATGGAAAGATAAAGACATCACCCTTC